>KV429166.1:0-41568 GCA_001632345.1 Daedalea quercina L-15889
TCGTATCGACCGTAAACCGCGTTTTCGGTGGGTAGGTGAGCTAGGGGCTCATCAGCGGCACCGCAGTCTGCGTGTCATTGTGAGTGTAGATGCTGTCCCGGCTTGTTTGCCACGGGCTTACCTATATCATTCTAGCGGACCGTAGTTGTTATATCTATTGCTATGCAGACTATGAACCAGCAATGTAATGCTTTGGGGGCCATCAACGGGATCTTCTTTCACGCATGTGTGACCCCCGACAAGGTCATCAAAGCACTTGCCCACATGGGTATCTCCATCTCACCGTACGCAATAAATACTGCCGTCAAGTCTCTGTCTCGCGGAAGCATTGAGGCTATTGCAGCGCTTGGCGAGACGTTAACAGCTGTGTTTGCTTTTGATAACTTCGAGATCAAGCTTCACACAGTCACTCCAACAATCGACAAACCCTCTCAAGACTTGGTGCACCTCACGTCAGGCGATATCTTCGCACTGGACCATGGTGTGACTGCCGATGACCTACGGTGCTCTCGGGTGCTCTGGGATTGCTCACCATTGAACCCGAATCGAAGTGAGATACTACCCACCCGATCTTTCCTCGAGCTGCTATTGCTCCATCCCGAAGCTCCCCATATGGGTAACCTCAGCCAGAGAGCACGCTTTAATGCATGGAAATTTGTACATGACATCACCCACTTTGGACCTCCGTATTTCCGCCAGTTCGCTCCGCTTGTTCACAAACCTGACCCGATCGAGTGCATTCCCGTGACGAAACTGCACCATCGCCCCACACGCACTATGGAGGTCAATAACTCAACTGTAGATGGGAATATCGAGGCCATAGAGAATCTCTGTGCGCAGGCAGGCCTCGGTGATCCAACGGACGTGCATGCATATGGGGATGAAGTGGACATCTCCGAGTTCGTGGTACTGTGCCATGGGGACCTGGGAACATTGGAGCGCGTACAGTCAGCCCTGAAGGCACGTTCGATAGAATCAACTCCATGGCGCCGCCTCCAGTTTGTGGTGTATGTCCCCGGTATTTTTCACTTTCAAATGGCCTCGCTTGATGGTGTCTGGCACACATTTATCAAGACCAAAACAGCACGCGGCAATAACACGCTCATGCAGTACATCGGACTCCTCCGTCCGAAGGAGACTGGGAAGTTCAGCTCCAATCCGACTTTCCGTCAAATGCACGAAATTGCTCAGCATGTTGGTATTGTCCTACGACTAGATGCCTGGCGGGTTGAGGCGTCTCGGCAGTCATGCAAGGAGCATACACTGGAGACCTGGGCAGCAGATGCAAAACCATCCCTAGATGATATCTGGTGTATTGCAGCAGCTCTTGCAACAAATTATGTTGCTGGTGAGGTCAAAGGACCACAAATCTCTGAGCTTCGGTATGATAGTGTCGACACCCGTGACCAACAACGCGAAAATACATTTCTTCTACATGAACAACTTCTACTCTACGAGGAGCTATACTATGCAATGAATGCTGGAGACATTGGGCGACTAGAGATGGTAATGCCATATTGAATAGCAATTTTCAAGGCGACCGGGAAACACAAGTATGCCCATCAGATGACAAAATTTCTCATGGACGTTCATTTTGTCTATCCAGAACGACTAAGGTAGGGACAGAGTTGAATCCTTTCAAGATATGAATTGCTAAGATACCCGCTGTCAGATATGCCATAAGATACAATATGCCGGTCAATCCAACAGGGAAAGCGCATGCATTCCGTGGCGTAGACTGGGTCGAAGAGTTCAACAATCTGCTTACCAAGGTGTGTTTGACTTAGAATCACCTCCACCGTAATAATTCTTAACAGTATGATGATTAGGACACATATGGTGGCG
The DNA here is from genome assembly GCA_001632345.1 of Daedalea quercina L-15889. Taxonomy (NCBI): domain Eukaryota; kingdom Fungi; phylum Basidiomycota; class Agaricomycetes; order Polyporales; family Fomitopsidaceae; genus Fomitopsis; species Fomitopsis quercina. Next base: position 1,846 of record KV429166.1, read on the forward strand.
AAGGCTCCAACTACACAGTGCAACGCATACTTACCGAGTCACCTAACATACTCATTTACCGGAGCTGCATCAACAATGCGGAACACAACTACATTTTGAATGGTCTGACCACAGCCCGCGGAAAGCCTGATATGACCACAACGTTCACCGCACTTGGCCTGTGGATGGCCACGGAACTTCATCCAAATGAGTTCATTCAGGGGCAGAAATGTAGCTACACGGTACAGGACACAGTGGCGAAAGGGTTTGATACACTTATCTGTAGTATGTCGGACAACGACCCGGTCATCACCATGGATATTGTAGACAGAGAGGGTGTGGTGGAAAGTATTACAGTAGATGACCTTATGGTCAATGAGGCGTAGGCGAAGTGCCGGAGTTATAGAACCGTGATGGTGACACAGGTGCGAGTAGCTCTATGTGTAGAACATATGCAATAAGGGATAATTCTCCCACAGTCGTAGACCACATACCTTCCGACTCAGTAGCAGTTGCAGCCAATGTGGTCGAGGCACTATTCCTTTGCCGTTCAGCAATAACTTGCTCAAGCGTCATCACACACGCATTGTTCCGGTAGCTTGGAGAGTCAGTGAACATGGACATAAGCGATGGGATTCGTGGTGGCGACAATGAGGTTGGCAGCCCAGATGGCGGAGCTGGTGTCACTGGTGCATTCTCTCGCCCAGGTGAACATGGCAGGGGTTGTGGAGTCTGATGAGAAGGATGACGGGGACAGCGACGGCTGCTTTCTGTAAAGACGGGTGGTCTAAGTTTGGTGATCGCGTCGCAGATGCATGGATCACTTACTGTTATGACCCGGCTGCCTACAGGCACTGCATTTGCGCAGCTGCACTGTCCGCCGTGTCCCACTCCCCTGCTCGGCCTGATGCGTGCCCGAGTTGCGTGGTTGTGTCGGTGTACCGATCACGGCACCACCAGAGTGTACTGCTAGAGGGGCCGATGTGAGTGGTAGACCGAGAGGGAAGTACCTAGGTCGCATACAAGTGAGTATTCTCCATTGTTTATCATGATTAAAGCTACAACACACCATAATATGATCTCCAGCACACTCTGTCCGTACTTATCCACCATGTGTGCGGGCCACTTTGTCTCGTGTTTGATATCCTCGACACTATCTATCTTCTTTGCCCGTGCGCAATCAACCAGACGCGCCAGGACCGACTCTGGTAGCACAATGTCTGGTCGACAGTGGTATGTCACCGCAGCACCATACTCAGCCTCCGCACGCTTGAGGCGATACTCGTCCAAAACCCTCCTAAGATCGCGACACGCATCGAGCATCGCGCCGTTGTCTTTTGGTAGTCTTGATGGGCGTGTACCAACACTGCTGACCTGCGGTGCCGTCGCTCGATACCTGGCAAATATCGGGTCATCAGGGGAGCAGAGGGTGCAGCAGATCCTAGACCTTTTGCAGGCACAGCGTTCACAGCCAGCAGGGAGGTCAGGACGGCATTTGCGATGGTCAGATACTGGTGGGAAGAGTCGTCAGCACGGCACACGTGTTGTGCGTGCGCCCACACTCGCAAACACGGGAATCACATACCTGTTTGGTCATTCCCATAGAATGCCATTATTGGTACTCGGTAGCACCGGAAGTCGCATGTGGCCGCATTGATTAGAGCATCCATCTCAGGCGATGTAATGCACTCTGTGGCTGCGCGCTTTGTCGATTGCCGGGATTTTACTGTCGGCTTCCGTGCACTATCGAATTCAGCTCGCAACGCTCTGAGATCGGGCGATGTCGCCAGGCCTAGATTTGGTATACGTTGTGTCACGTCTGCCAACGGTTCCTCATTCTCTTCAGGTCCTGCACCCCTAGTAGTAGAACTCCCTGGCATCTCACTCTCCTCTTGAGGTAGGTTTTCGTCTACCTGGTCTTCACTTCCCGTGAGCACTTGGACATCCTGCGCAGACGTTGGAGCGTCTGTTTGGCCCGCGTCTGTGCGAGCGTTCTTCGCTGCGCGTGAACCCGTGGGCTCACTAGTCGCCTTGCGCTTCTTCTCTGCATTTGCCTCCACACGTTCCGCCGCCTTTCGCTTCGTCTCATCAAAGTACTTGCTCTCGACTAGGAATATTGCCACTCCGTCCTGCGACAGGTCACGTACAGCGCGCCCGAAACGTTGCCACAACGTGTTCAGGTCACAAGTCATTCGCCACTGCACGACGAGCCGTATGGCCTTGACGTCAATGCCCTGTAGATGTCTTAGTGTATGAATCAAGTAAGCGAGTGAGGACATGCCATTCCGAATGAATCCGTACTAAATAAACCATACAATTCCCCATTCTTGTAGGCCTCTAGGTTTGCTTCGCGAAATTCGGCTGTCATACGCGAGTTGAACCAAACAATCTTATCCCGCAAATTTGCGGGCAAGCGGCGTCTCAGACGCTCAGCTGCTCGAAGAGAATCATCAATGTTGTCAAAGAAGACGAGGAAACTAGGGATTTGATCTCCAGGTTTCCAGTCGTGTGGTATGAGGAAGTCGAGATCTTCATATGTATGGAGTGCATGCTGAATCTGGCGAACTTCCAGGTGTACGTTCGGACGGTCGTTCGAGCGCTGAAAGGTGACGCAATTCTTCGAAGACATATGGAGGGTCTTGAACACGTCTTCCTTCACGTGGTCATTGAACGTTGCACTTGCCAGAAAGAATGGCGTCTTCGGGAGTAGGTACCGGATCCGGTAAGCATTCTTGTAGTCTGTACAGAAGGAACTCCAGGTGCTGATGCAGTGAGCTTCATCCCAGACAATGCTGATGATCCGTGAAGTAAATGCCTCCTTCTTCCACAGCTTTTCGAACCCTCCACCGTCCTTCATCAATTCCTCCGGGTTTGCTATGATAGCACGGTAACGTCCTTCTCCGATGTCCTGTCCGGGCATGAGTTTCACATTTCCTGCTGTCAATTATGATTGAATCAGTGTCACCTGGAATAGTCTCGGAGTCGCGGTCTCTGCTCGTACATCACACGCCGGTATGCCGTACTCTTTGAGCTCTGAGACATTTTGACTTCCAAGTAGGTTCAGGGGTGTCACGACTATCTGGATGCCATCCTCTCGGAACAGTAAGGGCATCCAAAACGTCAAGGTCTTTCCGGAGCCTGTCGGTGCAATCAATACAACATCATTGTCGCCTTTGACAGCCTGCTGAACAGCCTCAGCCTGCCAGGAGCATGGGTGACGTTGGAACACATCCGAGGTCTTGGCGCGTACTTCTTCGAGGCTAGGGACTCGATGCATATCCGGGGGGGCTAGGGGTGGTTCTATATGGTGCAGCAAGCCTTACAACTCTTCGTAGCACTGCTCCACCCAGAATATTATATATTCATGGACAATCATAGATACTTTATTGATTTCCGGCCCCGGTACACTACCATATAGAGGTGTGGGACACCGCTCGCCGGTGTTTACAAATGTTTTCTGCCAGACGCTGTAGGGAGGTAGAGGGGAATAAGGTTCAGAGAGATGAGACACAGCACGTGATCTCGGGACTGTGCACAGAATGGCCGATCGTCACTTAGCATTGAACTGCTCTGGCGACACGGGGCCCCCTACCTCCCGGAAGCGGATGGGCAGGAGACTGAATCCAGCCGCGAGTTCCCCTGGCTCAGGATACTTATGGTGCCCTTGCTGAGGGGTTCGTTAAGCACCGAGCCGTTGCTGGCCGGATCGGTTCGTTTCGTTTCGGCATAATCCAATCGCGAACATCGCCTTGCATCTCGAGTCCACACCGAGCGCAGCACACTCCAAGAGTCGAAGTTCTTGGTTTCGCCTTTAATATTGAGGCCAGCTCTACGAGGTGCCAATATCGCTATCTAAATCCAGGAAGGTTCTTCATAGCTCCTTGAGGATCTTTCGCGGCAACCTAGGCACTGTCTTCGCAATGGATTCAGAACCTCTCGTTCTACCGATCTGCACTGTCCAGCCAGATTTCTTGTCTGTGATAGCTGATATCCGCGGCGGCCTTGTACCAGAAGAGACGTTCTGGCTCTCTTGCTACAAGTCTGGCGAGCCGTCTGTTCATGGCAAAGTATACGCAACTCTTGACGAGGTGAATCGAGACTCAGTACGGTATGACGGGCGAGATGGCGTTCAGCTCCTTCATAGCGGAGAGGTAAGCATCTCCCCCTGCTGGTCTACCACTTCTGCCCTTGGATTTTGTTCCGACATGTCCAAGCGTCCGACGCAAAGTCGATGACCGATCCTTAGGCATTGTACTCTGCATCGTGTGCGTCGCTGCAAATTTTACCCACAAGACTTGCTATGCCGACGAAGGCATATTCAGAGAACGAAGGACGCAAAGTAAGTGTCTCTTCCTGTTGCGCTCAGGCTCTGATTATTCGCGAAGGCCACGAAGATTACGGCGTTTGATGTCTCTCCGGACGGGTCCCAATTCGCGACAGGTCATATGGATGGCTCAGTACACATATCCCAGACGTTGCAATCTCGACCTATTGAATCATGCAGGCCACATGTCAGCACCGTAACATCGCTTCGCTTCTTTCCTTCTTCCCGTGTACTCCTTACCGCCTCCTCCGACTTCTCACTCTCCATCTTACCTGCGGCTCCATCAGACGACCCGTCGGCCGCCTCTGTGCCTATCACGCCTGCACGCCGTTTCTATGGGCATACTCGCGGCATCACTTCAACGGCCATCGTATCAAAAGGGCGCAATCTTCTCTCTTCCGCAAATGATGGCACAGTTCGCCTCTGGGATGTGCCCTCCGAGTCGCAGATTCGGACGATTGACTCCTCCAACGGCAGCTGCGTGCCCGTTCTGGCAATCAGTATCGGCGAAGAGACGCTCCAAACCGATGCTAACACTGCTGAGGAGACCGAGGCCGGCGTCGATCCCCGTGAGGTCGATACGGAAGACAAGGTCGTTTTCGCGGCACTCCAGGACGGCACGTTCGAAGCGTTGGACCTGAGGACGAAGCGCAGCGTCTTTCAATCACAAGCCCCGCCAGGACGCGGAAAGAATATCCTGCAAGCAATCACGTATGCGCCCACGGAGAACCTCGTCGCCACGGGTTCAACGAACGGTGTCGTCTCGGTGTACGACACGCGTGTGCTTTCGACGCCGCTGACAACATTTAAACGGAACACAGCATCCATCGAGGATCTCGCGTTCGTGCCGCTCGATCCCTCGTCGTTCGTGACAGACTCCGGTGCGGGCGCTCGGGCGGGCGTCGGGGACGGATCGGGTGTCGGGCTGGCTATCGCGACGGAGGATGGGCTGCCGTACGTAGCGGATGTGCGCCCGGAGGGACCGGGCGTCCGTGCGGAGCTCATAGGCTCGGACTGTGATGCAGTGCGCGCGGTGCGGGTCGTGCAAATTCAGGAGCCAGAGGTGTGGACGGCCGCGGACGATGGTGCCGTCCGGCGTTATCGGGTACGGTGAGTCGTCGTTTCGATCGATTGCGTATATCTTATGTTCAGTGACAAGGGATGCGTAGGTCATACGATGTGAATCGAAAGCGAAGAATAGGGGAGGTCAGAGTAACGATTTTGACGACGATTCTGACGACGATTCGTAGGTGATTTGCGATGTGATTCGGGGAACACTGAATCACGCTTTATGCCCGAATCGTCGAAGCGCCTCCGGAGGCGCTTCAACGATCTGAAGCAGTGCAAAGCACTCGACGATTCTCGTTGCTCATCTGCGTCGCTGGTACGCCACTGTATGTATAATCAATTAAAATAGTAATTACGCTTGTAACTTAACACAATCCTGAACCAAATGCATTAACCTGCGACCCGGGCCTGCTCTTTTTCGGGGGCGTTCAGCTACTGTCTACGACAACCTCGAGTCTGCTTTGCATAAAACATGCCCGGGCCAAAGACACGCAAGAAGATTTCAGTACCTGCAGACGGCAGTGCCCAGCCGAAAGCCGCCCGCACGGGGAAGGGTCGCAAGACCACGAAGGCATCCAGCCCGGCACCAGTCACTGATGTGAACACTGTGGATGTAAAGTATGTTGCTCTATTTCAGTCTGGTATTGCTCATCATATCATTTGAAGATGGGATCACGACCTCACCTGGTCCCTCATTGCGGCTATCCAAGAAGATGGTGATATCTGTCACGGCCTCTTCCCTAGCCCCGGCGCAAATGCATCAACTGCAAATGGTGGTGGAAAAAAGAAGACGGAATTCCACTTTGCAATTGCTGAGGTTATATTCACCAACCACGTGGAATACGGGGAGGACTTTGCGCGTGTAGGGGAGGCTACCGGGAAGGTGAAGAGCGCTCTGCGGAAGGCATGGAGTGGGAAGATCAAGAATAGACTCGGCAAGTGAGTACAGTAATGCGGTATGATTGATCCTGGTACTTACAGATATTATACTACAATCGAATAGTCTGGTCAGTAATGCTCGCAAACACATGGCGGCAATGCGCGACACCGGCGCGGGACTCACCCGAGAAGAACTTGAAGAATACCAGACGACAGACCCCGAGCTATACAATAAATGGCGTAAGCTTCATGTCAATATCTGTACTTCAATACGGTCTGATCACTATGAGTAGAAGCAATTCAAGTCGACTTCCCGTGGTACATGGATCTGCGCACCTTAATTGGGAACCGTCCGAACAGCAACCCAGTTGGCTTAGGGAACAGCAAGAGCGATGTTGATGACGCTGTACTTGCTGGCGGTCCCTCGGCGTCTGACACAGAGTCGATCATTGCCGTGGACGAAGGGGTGGACTTGGACACCACACAAGTGGAGGAAGAGACCACGAGGGCACGGCCCATCTCTGACGTTCTTGATGATGACGACGAGCTCTATATGCGATCACCAACTCCGTCAATCCTCCAGGCTGACAAAGAGGTGACGTCCACCGTGGGTAAACGGAAGACTCCGCCTGAGATGAGCGACAGTGAGGAGATCACTGCGACCAATGCATCGTCGCGGAAGAATCACATGGGAGCAGAGGGTACGAGTAGAAAGGGAGCAGTAAGTCCAGCACCAACACCTAACAAAGTTACCACAGCTGGTGGTACCAAGGGTACGAGTAGCAAGAAGTCCAAGGCCGAGACGAAGGGTGCCAAAAAACTGAAGTTTTCGGAGGATTTTGTCGAGATCGCAGTCGCGGAGGAGCAGACGAAGCAGAAGCAGCTTGAGCTGAGGCGCATGGAGCGAGAGTATGAGTTGGAGAAGCTTAAGCTGAAGGGTGCGGCGAAGACAGATGGACTTCGCATGAAATTCGAGCTCGAGAAGGCGAAACTGCAGGCAGCAACTGATATTCGCCTGGCGAAATTGAAGTATGCTAACCGCAATAGTACATCAGGAGACACGGGCTTCAATGCTCCCGCGGCGGGCTTTAGTGGGCATGGCGGTGGGCCGTCGATGTACATGGGGCATGTTGGTGGTGCCTTTCACCAAGGTGAGGCAATGCCTCAGGTACGGCCAGTAGGACATGATGGTTGGGAGACCATAGGTGAGTCTTGCCATTGCTTCTGTGTCCTATTTCTCTCACACCGCCTTAGGTTCTGATAGAGCACTGAACCGTGGTGCCAGTCCGGCTTTGGGGACACAGCAAGTGGGTCTCGACTTCACACACTTCAGTGGTGCAGGCCCAAGTAGCCGTCTATGGGATGATGTCCCCGAGCCGAATGATGGCAAATGAAGACTCGAGAATTAAACTATCTTTTGTAGCTGTGCGCTCTACAATTGTACAGTAATCCATATGTGGTCTACTCTGAGTATGACTTCTCGCCATCATCCTGACGTCTCTGTCGTCTTTCCTGTGCATCAAAAAGAGCTTGTTTGAGATTGTCACGCCATTGCCTTGCTGCCTGCAGCCGCCGACCGGGAGTATAGTGACGTTGCGGGAGTAGGCGTGCATTGTCTTCAGAATCAGATGACCTATCTGACAGACCTTCCCAGACAAAGGGGTCAACATCAGTACCTATGTCAGATTCACCCGCTGCCCGTTCCTCAGCTTCACACTCCATGGCAAAGGCATGCAGGCCAATACATGCCTTGATCCAGTATGTTGTGAACTTGTGGGTCTTCTCATTATGGATGTTGATGCGGAGGTGCTTCAGAGACTGGAAACGACCCTTGAGAAACCCGATTGCATGCTCGGAACGCACGCGGATGATCGATACATGGTTATTGAACCTCTCATTTTCGGGGAGATCACGATCGGGCCGCTTATATGGTGCGACAACCCAAATGTCAATCTGCGACAAAGAATATGGCTCTGAGAGTTTGCGAGCAAGATGCGCCACCACATACCGGGTATGCTGAATCCGCCCAGACAAACTCGCCCTCGTCAAGGTCCAGAATGTCACCATGGTTGATCCAGAGGTCGGTCTCCTCCCATGCAGAGGCATCATGTGTGCTACCAGTATGGCCATAGCTGAAGTCAACAATGCGCAAATTTGGCAGTGAGACAATCTGTTAAATGCCAAAAATGAGCAGTGACGGGGCGTACACAGATGTGATATTGACCATACCTGGACATTGAGGGAGTAATTGCATTTACGGTCAAAGTAGCTCTCACCATACCAGAAAGGTTGCGTGTACAGCGGGATCAGAGTACCGTCAACCATCAACCACCCCTTTCGCCATGCTCGACATGAATGTGCTTCCACCCATCTCTTTGCCTCCTCCTTCTCCTCCTCAGTCACTGGTCGTATTGCTGATTCCATAAATTCCTTTCGCAGGATTGCCGTCATCACCCTGCGCGTTGCAAGGAGGACAGTGCCCTTGGCATACCCGGACCATGCTGCGACCCTCATCAAGCTTGCCCCGTTCCCAGAATGGCCAAAGCGGAAGAGAGTGATAGCGAGCTGCTCAGCAACAGGCATCTGGTCACTATTAGACTGATTTGCGAAGACGGGATCATCGGAGATATGAGCGAGAACGCGGTCGAATGTGAAGGGAGAGACTCGGAGCTCACGGCGAAAGAGGTCAGGACGCCTTTCCTTTAGAATGGTGAGCACATGAGGCATATATGCAGGGCCGTGCGGGTATTCATCATGTCTCTGTTCGTAACGGTTGGCATACATCGTTTGCAGCGATTCGCGGACATATCGAGCCAGGCGGCTAGGTGAATCTAAGCCGGGCGGGTTGAAGTCTTCATCGGCACTGTCACGGTCATCCTCATCCTCCCTGCCTGCCCCCTCGTCATCTGCATCTGCTCCCGACTCCGAGCCTCCCCAGTCCTCCCACCCATCACCATCAGGGACCTCATCAACCTCCGGGTCCCATTGATATGGCACAGCAGGCGGCATAGCCCTGTCGTCATCGTCATCATCATCATCGGAGTCGAAGACTGCCGCCTCGATCTCACTGAGATCAATGCTCATAAGTGAGTCATCATCAGAGGTTGTCGATGTCGAGCCCGAATGGCTGAAAGTTGCAGATGAGCTATCGCTAGCAAGGTCCAGACTGGAGATAGTTGACAGTGAGCTGAGAGACGAGAGTGAAGAGGATTGTTTCCGGGGTCGCTGGTAAAGTCGAGACTTTCTCCACTGGGTTCGTAAACGCAGTGCACGGGTACGTTGTTGTTTGTGTACATCCCTGTATGCTCTGAGCAGGTCTTCTGCATGTCGACGGCGGGCAGTGCGGCGGGGCATGGTGGGACAAGAATAAAAAAAGTAGTGGATCTGCATTTTCGGTCTCGAACATGTACAGTACAGTGCATCAACACAGAATCACGTCAAAGCAAGACAGGCAAGAGTGGGGAGGTCAGAGTAAAAAGGTGATTTTCGGGTGATTCTGGCACTCTCTTAGCACGCAGAAGCGCCTCAAGATCGCCTTTGAATCGTCGTCAGAATCGTCGTCAAAATCGTTACTCTGACCTCCCCTAATGTATGCTAGCCGGTGAATCCTGCGCATGAAAGTTCGGTACAGGCTGTATGGGCTTGGATTGCAGTCGTTGAGTCTTTTCACCACTGGCCTGCCATGTGCTATGAGAATTGCGATGCGCATGGGCGACATGCTCTGCATTTGGCTGGTGCTCTATTAGCAAGGGGTTCGCGATGCGAGACGGTGAAATTCTTTCCACTACAAAGATACCACGATTTCGCGGGCAAGGAAAGGCAAAGGAATGAAAATGATTTCTCACGAATTTCTGTTAAAGCGGAAAGGTTTTGGGGAAAGCATAAACAAGATGGCTTTTCTCGCGGCAAAAAGGCTATGGGACCTTTCCTCACTCGGGAATGACGCCGCGCGGACCACTTTCCGGGTGCGTAAATGTATGGGGGGATGTCACAACTTTCTTTCCCAGTTTCCAATGCCTGGGAATAGCAATGACATTTTGACGCAAAATCCGACAAGCACTTGTCAATTACAATGTAATACAATGCTAAAATAAACACGCTCACAAGATTACTTTGTCATTGCAATGGCATTGAAATGGCCGAAATGGCCGCCGCGGCATTGGATAGCATTGTTGGATAAGTCAAAAGTTTCCAATGCAAAATAATCCTCAAAAGAAAGTTGGGACAGAGTTGTATCAATTCCTCTGAGCCTTTCTTCCCACTCGGAATTATGGTTTCTTTCTAGTGTTCTCAGTCATGACCCGTGGTTACTTCTGCGGCGTCCCGTTACCCTCCGCTCACGGAAACGGAGCGCGCGGAGGCGCCGTGTAGTTTCATCTTACGGGGGCACCAGTCCACTCCAAGGACAAACTCTGACAAACTATGGGCGCGGGCTAAGTACAAGCTACGATTCAGGCTGCCGACTGGGAGCTCAGCTCTTGAACCTTGGGGTGCGTTTCTTGGCTTCTGTGGCGCATGATTCCTGTGCCGACATGCAATCTGAGGGCACTTTGCGGATAAAGGGGTGCGAAAAAGTTGCGTTCACTGTTCTCTAACTAGTGCTGCAGTACTGAGTTGTTACAGGGCCATCCGGCGTGAAACCATGGGTAAGCTCGCATTTCCGAAGGGAGACTGAGGACCGCCCCTGTCTACAACGTATGACAACTCGCGATGAAGCCTATTGACTATGCGTCATTTGTTGCACTACCAATCAGGGATCCACGAAACGGGTATTGCCGGTGGGGCTTGGGAACCCTGGCACGGCTATAGTTGGGGTGTAGCATTTGCCCACAAGCTTCGACCCGCCGAACACACCGGACAAACAGTTGTATCGTCATACATTGGTCATCCACCATCCGACGGGGCTTCAGCCAGTCCGAGACTCCGAGACCCCTTATCGCAAAGTCCGGTTACGCCAAGACTACGTCGATTTTGATCTGACCGCAGAGGTGATCGAGCGCGTTCGTCCTGACCTCGGGATGGGGTGGTGTCCGAGTCGCCACCGCGACGGTAGTGGCACCGCTGCGCTGGCGTTGACTTCGTGAACGCTGCAAACCTCACCTAGCGCCTTGGACCTCTTCGAGCACAGCGGCGAGGTATTTTACAGGGAGCCAACACGATTTATCCCGCAGAAGCAGTTGGGCAGATGACGCCAATGTGAGTTAGGCAGGCTCCGAGCCTGACACGTCAGTTGCGATACGCAGTGGAGCCACGGACGCTGATGATATGTAGCATACAGGTACTGGGCTGTGTTTCGCTACTTAGGACACTCCTTGGAGAAGCCCCGTGCCGCCGCCTCGTAGCGAGGTGCAGGATTGACGAGTAAGTGCTGCCCCGCCATTGGATGAAATCTTCAGTGAGCCGAGGTTATCATAGCATCACCGGTGCTGGGTCAAACCAGATGTGACCCGAGTGAACGCCGAGGAGTGCGGGAGCCCTTCAATGTGCTACAGAACGCCGGTCGTCGATGGTGTAAGGCATGTTGGTATGCGATGCGCATCGGCGGGCTGGGGCGCTCGACGATAACTGGGCGTTGTGGTGGCACTTCACTGACGGATTGTCAGTCATTACAAGGGTTAGTGCAAGGTTGTGAAACGAGGTCAGACATTGCCCCAGCGCCCCCCCCAGCTATGGCGTTAACCGTGACACTGATGCTGACCACGTCCGCTCCCAACCCGTGTGTATATAAGGATGGTATGTCCGTCGGATTGACCTCAGCTCTTTCCACTTCCTCGAGCTCACACTTCTCGAAGCGGGTACTGGTTGGTGAGTACAAACCAGCTTTTTCTTCAACCTCTACTGACCACTATCCCGTAGCCTTGCTTCCTTTGTTTGTCAAACGACGCTTACGATCCTTTCCAACTACACGCCGTCCGACGACATCGTTCTCCACGCTTCCGACCTAGCCCCTTGATTCCATTCATCATGCATTTCTCCACGGTTCTCACTGTCGCTGCTGCGGTCGCCGCCGCGACCCCCGCGCTCGCTTACCCGTACCCGTACGTGCCGGCGTGGCTCGTGTGTTTGTTCTTGAGCTAATGGTCCTCCGCGTCGCAGTGCATCCGAGGGTGATGCGGCCGCCGGCGCCGTTGCTCCTGCGTCCACCGAGGGTGAGGTCGCGCCTCACAGCCAACACCACGATGCCGCCAGTGGCGGCCACGACAGCGGCAAGCACGGGCACAAGCACGGGAAGAAGCATGGGCACAAGCACGGGCACAAACATGGTCACAAGCACGGGAAGAAGCACGGCCACAAGCACGCCAGCTCGAAGGAGACTCGCGATTTCGAGGCGCTCCTCACTCGCGACGTCGACTTTGACGAACTCCTTGCGCGCGGCGCCGAGGACGCGCCTGCCCACCCGCACCACCACGCTCAGCAGGCGCCGCTTCCCCAGACGCACGCACAGCCCCACGCTCAACACCCGCACCATGCCCCTGGCCAAGGCGACGCGCACCACGTGCACCAAGCGACACACGAGGGTCGTGGGTTCGAGCTTGACGAGCTCTACGAGCGCGAGGAGTCGGAGGCTGCTGAGACAAAGCAGGAGCACGCTGGCAAGCACCACGCCGGTAAGCACGGCAAAAAGCACGGGAAGCAAGGGAAGCACAGCAAGAAGCACGGCAAGCACGACAAGAAGCAGAGCAAAAAGCACGGCAAGCACGATAAACATGGCAAGCACGGCGACAAACACGCTGGAAAGCAGCACAGCAAGGGCAAGAAGAACCAGGACGCCGCGAAGACCGAGTCGTCTGAGGTCACCACGCGCGAGTTCGACGAGGTGTTCGCTCGCGACCTCGCCGAGGCGATTTTTGCGCGTGCGCTCTTTGACGAGCTTGACTGATGCGGCCATTCGTAGCCAGTAGGATGATTCCGCGATAGTTGTACACGGATCTGCTAGTGCGCTCACGGGAACGATGGATGTTGTTGTCGACCCATGCGTTGTGTGATTCTCTCGATTACAAGTTTGTCGAGGACAGCGACAGCAGCTAGAGGGCGAACTTGGCCCCGAGTCGTTCAGACCGAATATCGGTTTGAAGGTTCTGGAAGAGAACGACACAAATGTCTCATCCCGGAGGGATGACCAGTTGTCCAAGCTGATCGGCGCTGGGCAGTATCACAATATATGATACCACTGGTACTACTCGCCGATAGTAGGCGAGGATCGCAAGTGGACGACCCGCTCCCTGGAGACCGAGCCTGGGCTTCGTCAGTACGCAGCGGGATTTCCCGAGCCAAGGACGGAGGGTGTCGCGAAGTTACGGGACCCACAACGCTAAGAGAGTCGACCGAGACACTGGGCTCGGCGACGCCGCGTCGGGCTAGGCGCCAAGCGGCGTCGCCGAGCTTCGAAGCCGCCTCGCCACGATCTAGACTGCGGGAGCCGAGGTCTTCGACTCGGTCTGTGGCAGATTGCTCTCCACGTGGATCTGAGATCACTTCACACAGGAGTACATGCGAGCAAACACGGCGCACGATAAACACCAAGCAAACTGGCTGAGACGGCGGTACAGCTGAAGTGAGGATGTCGTGCAGAGTGAAACTCTGGGGTCGGTTAATTCGCCGCGGAGATGTTCGCGCAACCCTAGACCATCTTGAAGGTCATGGTGGCTCTGCAGTCGGCCGCGCCGCCCCCGCGAGATACCGAGTTGTTTGGTCCTGCTAGGATCTAAAGCCTCAGCCTTCCTAATTGAGCATGTGCGCCTCCGATATATCCCGCTTCGTCGGGCGCTGCGGGCGAGCCCAGTTACTTGGTTTGGGACGTGTGGTATTTGACCTTGGGCCATACTACTGTATCTGTGACATATTCCAGATGGATTTCTGACAGGTCTAGGACACAGTGACACGGAAGTATGCCGGTGGGAAATGCTTCAAGTTTGCATCTGCCAGTGCGGCTCTCTTCTTCGATATTCTTGTCCCGCAGTACTGACCCTATCTCTCCGGTATTGGCACACCTGCCAATGGGAACACATCTGTGCTATAAAATTCCTCCGAATGGCGCCTCCTTGACAAGACTGCGTCCTTGCAACCACCTACTCCTTAAGTCTATGGTTTGAGTGCTACTGTCCCTGTGGCCGTGTCATGCAAGAAGCTCCGAGCAGCTAGGATGGTGTATTAATGCTACTGGGTAATATCTAGTAGGCGGCGCTCCGGTTGTGGCTTCGGGGCCCTTCAAGGCCATCTCCGAGTGCGGCAGTCAATCAGATTCTCCGTACTAACGCCTGCTAACTCTGGGATTGATCGGTTGTTGGGGTCCTACCCCGCTCGTGCCAACTCTCCAAAGTGTCATGAACGTTGACGGCAATTTCACGGGAAAGCTCTTGCTGGGCGGTACTATACATGAACCCGCTGACTGGGCTCTATCTGATGGGGACGCGTTCCGGACATTTCGTCGGCTTGCTCTTCGGTTTCTTGGGACGTACGATCTGCGAGGCGTTGTGCGCCGTTAAGCTGGCAGCCCGGGAGCCCGCGCCGTTGGCTGCTTCGCGCATCAGTTGGACGGTTCGCGTGCAGAGGGCCGATGGGGCAGGTGACCGCGTGGTCCGGGGTAACCATCTTCGATCGCAACAATCCCTGATTCTGCATCGATCGTTCCATTCTTGGCACCTTCCGACGCCGTGCCTGACGCGCTGTGCGGCGACGACGCCGCCAGTGTCAGCGACTCCCCCTGGTAGCCCTGGTGAGCGGCGAGTACGGCCAGGCAGTGAACTCTTATCGAACTCCCGAGTCAGTGCGGAGTGCGTCGGCCATTCGCACCGGGGATTCAGACCCCGGCCGCGCGGACTGCCCGAGAGTGCGGTGCGGATCCGGCATCCGGGCCCGGGACGAACGCAGCGCGCTACGGCGCGATGTGGGGTATGATGTGGGGAGTCCGGGGGAACCCTGTTCGCCGAGACCCCTCCAATCGGCCGTCCGTATTTATTTCTTAAGCTCGTCTCATAGACTCCTCCGTGTCCCCCCACTTACATCCATCATGTCGTCCCCGGTAGCCCGTTTCTTTCAACGCTGTTTCGCAAACCTCATACCCCACCGCGAAAAGCATGTCGGCGACCTGACGCTCTGGCAGGCCCTTCGCAGCCTTACATGGATACAGTGGGCCCAGTTCTGGTGTGGGTGCGTACCGAACTCGCTTCTCAATTCACTCCTTCTTCGGCACTGATGCCCGTGCCTGGTGCAGATGGCTGGCGTGGATATGCGACTCGTATGATTTCTTCAGCGTGTCTCTCAGCGTCACCGCCCTTGAAAAGCAATTCAACAAAAACGCCAATTCCATTGTGCGCATACACCCTGTCCATATCGTATCGTATGATATCATCTGACGCAGCCGTCCAGACGACCGCCATCACACTTACACTTCTCTTCCGGTCATTAGGTGCTGTGAGTAGTACCTCCTTCACTCCCCTCGCGAGCGGTGCACCCGACTTCGGGCGCGAGTCGGCCATGTTCCTGACCGCCGCGATCGATGGGTCCGCCGCGGCGCTTACATTCCAGACCATTCTGTCTCGCCCCCGTTGACGTCCACTGACTCGACTCGCCCCTCCACCTCCAGATAATATTCGGTGTCGCATCCGACCGCTTCGGCCGTAAATGGCCGCTCGTCGTGAACCTCCTCTTCGCCGCGGCCTTCGAGCTCGGCTCCGGCTTCGTCAAGACATTCAGCTCCTTCCTTATCGTGCGCTCCTTTTTCGGTGTCGCCATGGGCGGCATCTGGGGCCTCGCCGCGTCGACCGCGCTGGAGAACCTTCCCGTCGAGGCCCGTGGGCTCGCGAGCGGGTTCCTCCAGGAAGGCTACGCCGTCGGGTACCTCCTAGCCGCAGTGGTGAACCTGACGCTTGTACCGGAGACCCCCACCGGCTGGCGTGGGCTCTTCTGGCTCGGAGCGGGCCTGAGCATCCTCGCGGCGTCCGTCCGCGCAGTCCTCCCGGAGAGCGAAATCTTCCTCCGCGCGAAGGCCGCCGAGCGCGCCAGCGGCCGCACGACGAAGCACAAGACCCGTGTGTTCTTCCGCGAGACGAAGGAGATGCTCAAGAAGCACTGGATCCTGTGCTGCTACGCGGTCGTGCTCATGACCGGGTTCAACTTCCTCTCGCACGGCTCGCAGGATCTGTACCCGACGTACCTCCAGACGACGAAGGGCTTCACCGCGCATGCCTCGACCGTCGCGACCATCATCGGAAACTGCGGGGCCATCGCGTAAGTTCACTTTGCGCGGTTCTACAATATGCGGTGCTGACGGATCTCGCGTGCAGTGGCGGAACCATCGCCGGATGGCTCTCTCAGTACATCGGCCGGCGACTTACGATCATCCTCTTCGTCCTGCTCCTCGGGGCATTCATCCCGCTGTGGATCCTCCCGTCCACATTCGGCGCGCTGTCCGCTGGCGCGTTCTGCGTGCAGTTTGGTGTCCAAGGAGCCTGGGGAGTCGTGCGTGCTCTCGCGTCCGCCCGAGTTGCAGCCATTTCTGATTCGATCTCTGTGCACAGATCCCGATCTTGCTCGCGGAGATCTCGCCCCCCGCGTTCCGTGCCACCTTCCCCGGCGTCGCGTACCAGCTGGGTAACATGGTCTCCTCCGCCTCCGCGCAGATCGAAACCAGTAAGTCCCCCCTCTCCTCCTTCCACCCCTCCATGCACTGACACCCACACCCCGCATCGCAGCCGGCGGCAAGCACCTCAAGACGACCGTGACGGTGGACGGCGTGACGAAGACGGTCGCGGACTACGCGACGGTGCAGGGGATCCTGGTCGGCGTCGTCGCGGCGTTCGTCGTGGTCTGCACGATCGTCGGGCCGGAGCACCACGGCTCGCACTTCGAGAAGGCCAAGGCCGCGTTCGAGGAGGGCGCCGTGCGCGACGAGGAGCTGCCCGACGCCAGCGTCGACGCGCACGGGAACCCCGCCCTCCCCGAGAAGCGCCAGCACGCCGACCTCGAGTCCCGCCCGAGGAGCATCGAGGAGGTCCACGAGAAGGACGTGGACTAGCGGCACGCGTCCGTGGATGCGGATGCGGTTGCGGATGGGCCGGGTCGGTTGGCCCGTCTTGTTGCGCCTGCGCGCCGGCTGTGTTGGCGAGCGATTGTGCTCGCCCGGTGAGATGGCAGGCCCGGACTAGAGTATGGGCCAGGTTGTACGCTCTTCATGATGTAACGGTCACGACCCTCCACGAAGTTGTTGTTGATGTTGTTGTTGTTTGGATACTGTATTTTTACGACGCGTGCTTGGACACAAATTAATATACCTGTAATACCGCCACGGTGAAATGCTTACCTCGGAGTTTGGGAGCGTGAGAGGAACTCAGTTGGTCAAGTTCAAACGGGGCCTCGGATGCTACTGGAGTACCAGACTCGTGTCTTTCAAAGTCGTCATGCTGCTTTACAGGATACAACTGAGTAGTATTCAAGATTGGCTGATGGACAGCTACGTACGGTACAGTCGTGCACTAGCCCTCGGGACGACGAGGCCATGATTGACCAACACGGTAAAGGTTGCCGCCGCTTGAGTCCGGGTAGTATTGTGAGACACCTCTCGCAACTCAGGCATCTTGAAAGTAAGTATGCCAACGAATTCTTCCTGCTGCGGAATACAGTCTTCAACGGGTCCTTGAGACTCTCAAATGATGTTCAGTCTCTCGTGACCGTACACCTTCCGCTACTGCAGAGCGGAGTTTATGAATGTGTTCTATCGCATTGAAAGCATGTTTTCAAAATCCCCAGTCCTTATCAGTCTGATAGTCTTCGTACAATGCAAAGATCAGTACCGTTTTGTCGTTATCAAGGGTCAGATCGGTCCTTGAGACACCTGCCAAATCGGGCGACCGATCTCACCGCCTGTTGCTGTGTTGACCGCTGTAAACGAGTACTTTGTTTCTCATAAAGATGTTCCGAGTTTGTACCAGCCTTATAAAAGCTACAACCTTGATCTTGGACATGGCTTGTACCCAAGAAAGCTGCAGCTCGTCTGCGAGTACTATCTTATGTAACGCCATCTTCCAAATCGGGCAACAATTTGTTGTGAGATGCGAATTCTGGGATCTTCGACATACCATAAGCCTCTCAGTATTCGTCTTCTCTCAATGACACCTCAAAGGTGTGATTGCATGACTCCACTTAATTATCCTAATTCTTTCTGAATTATATGATGTGGCAGTAACCCTGTCTCAAGGACCCGTTGAAGACTGTATGAGTTGACTCTGAAGAACAAAATGTACATTAGCCCACCGCGAGGGTCGAACTCGCAGCCTTCAGATTGCACACCTATAGTCAGAACCGACAAGTAAGAGTCTGACGCTCTATCCGATTGAGCTAGGCGGGCAATAATATTGCTATTGTGTATTTAAATTCATAATCAAATTTAAAATTGTCCCGCTTGTCTGTAGGGTCTTGCCCGAAGTCGGGGATCCCATTGCTTGTAGCATGCTCGGACGCGTCGCTTCCGGGTCTATCCTCCCTCCAACCATCCGCCAACTCCTCAGTGGGTCAGCTACTGATGTGCGAGTAAAAGTGAATGGTTGGGTCCAGTCTGTTCGGCGCCAGAAGAATGTCACCTTCGCGGTCATCTCGGACGGCAGTTCAACGCAGGGTCTGCAGGCGGTCATACGGGATGGGTCCCTAGCCGAAGTGTGCGTGGTTATGTCGTGTAATGACGTGCACTTTGTAAGCTACTTGGTGGCTGATTTGGACCGTCAAGGTTAACGAACGGAGCAAGCGTGAGTCTCGGAGGCACCCTTACGCATAGTCTTGGGAAGGGACAGGATAAGGAGCTACGCGTGGAGGAGGTGCAGGTTGTGGGCGAGTGTGACCCAGCGGTGCGTGGTGCCGCCAATGCCCGTGGCGCAGAACTCAATGAACATCGACTAGACGTATCCTATTCAAAAGCAGGCCCTCACGATGGAGTATCTGCGAGACAACTGCCACTTCCGCGCGCGAACAAGCAGGATTTCAGAGATGCTCAGGCTTCGGGCGACATCGTCGGATGCCTTCCAGAAATTCTTCAATGTGCGAGGCCGCGCATCCTGCTTTTAAATGGTGACTCATAGACCGACAGTCATTAGGATTCTGTTACGTGCACACCCCCATTGTGACCTCCAGCGATTGTGAGGGTGCCGGAGAGACCTTCCGCGTCATATCTGCGATATCCGACTTAAGCTCGGAGAAGGACACGGACAAGCCCTCTGAGTTCTTTGGACATCCAGCGTATCTCACCGTCTCTTCTCAGCTTCATCTCGAGGCTCTGGCAACAGCCTTGTCGAGGGTGTATACCCTCTCTCCGTGCTTCCGCGCGGAACGTTCACAGACAAGCCGACATCTCTCAGAGTTCTGGATGCTCGAAGCAGAGTGGGCGTTCACCCAGACGGTCAACGATGTCTGCTCCGTTGTCGAAGCGGCCGTAAAAGACGGTATTACCAAAACGCAAGCTCACTCGCGGACATTTGCGGAGGGTCCCAGTAGCCCGCGAATTTTGGAGTATCTGCACACCGCATCCTCCACCGCGCCTTGGACAAGGTTGAGCTACACAGACGCGGTCTCGGAGCTGTCAAAGTACCAGGCGTCGGCACGGAAGTTCCAGTTCGAGCCCGCGTGGGGCAAGCCGCTGCAGAGCGAGCACGAGCGATGGCTCGCCGAAGAGCTCGTCAAGGCGCCAGTGTTCGTGACCGACTATCCGGCGTCGCTCAAGCCGTTCTATATGCGCCTCAACGACGACGACAAGACCGTAGCCTGTTTCGATCTCCTCGTTCCGCACCTCGGAGAGCTCGCTGGGGGCTCGTTGCGCGAGGAGAGGAGCGAGCTGCTGAACAACGCGTTGGAGCGGCAAGAGCTGGATAAGGCGCAGTATGGGTGGTACACCGAGCTGAGGAAATACGGTGGGGCGCCACATGGAGGCTTCGGGCTTGGATTTGAGCGCTTCATCAGTTGGATATCGGGAGTCGAGAATGTGCGAGAGTGCATTGCAGTGCCTCGATGGGCGGGAAGGATGTTATTGTAGCACTCCATCAAGTCGCAATGCATACATCTTGTTGAGTCACGATGTCGCCAAGATAGCACGACCATCGAGGCCAAAGTTCTCGGATTGTCCGCTGGCTTTCCTTTTCTGCCACGGAGACTACTGGTCGATGGGAATTACGAGGTACGTCCATGTCACTGCCAGTGAACGGGTAGGATCATGTTTATACGCGTGTTTGCGACCAAGGAAACTGGCAACTTGCGTACACCGTCGCATAAACGCAGAAAGACAAGCCGACGGTAGCCTCCGCGTGCATCGAAGAATCTATGTACTTGATGAATGCGTTAACATGCTTATTCAGTCCCGGCCCATATCTTCCGCTGTTTCATCCAGTCTGGTATGAACGACTAGTGAAGCATCGCGGAATGCCTCAAGCCCGGAGGAGCTGCAGGCCGACATGC
Organism: Daedalea quercina L-15889; assembly: GCA_001632345.1. Taxonomy (NCBI): domain Eukaryota; kingdom Fungi; phylum Basidiomycota; class Agaricomycetes; order Polyporales; family Fomitopsidaceae; genus Fomitopsis; species Fomitopsis quercina. Next base: position 22,532 of record KV429166.1, read on the forward strand.
AACCGAAGTGCAGTTTTCGGGCGGGTGTTGGTGCAGGATGGCAGACGGCGTGCTATTCGACAACGACTCGGGTTTATGGAGACTTGATAGTGCTGGTGAATCAGTGATCATCGACTCGGAGGCAAACTCACTGGCGTCTCCCAACTGGGTTTCAATGCGACATTCCGAGGTTGCGGACTGAGTTCTGTGAATTTTCGAGGTGACTGCCACTCTGGTGAGCTACCCCTCTGACGAATGTGGTGACGCTTTTGAAAAAGTGAGACGTTCGGCGCCACCTCCAACCCCGGGTGGGCTCTTAGGTTCATATTACGCATTATGCACACTTGTAGAGTACCCAGGGCAAATGGCGAGCCCAATGGATTGATGGCGTATAGAGTGCTTGACCTGCTGTGCATTCGACATGCGCAAGTGGTTCCCAGATCTAGGTTTCGCAGTACTCGTTCCTTCATATACCAGGTCACCCATCATCGCCATCACATACGCTATGTAGTATCATTGCTACGCAGTACAACACAGACAGACACATGCCTCGCCCCATTCATACACTCCCAACTCAAAGCTCGCTTAGAATGCGGCATGCACGTACTTGACAGCGACGAAGTCAGTGAGCCCTGCGGCCGCCTTCTGCGGGACCGAGGTGCGCGCCCTGAGGAACGCGCGTGCGATCCTCTGCCAAGCACCAAAGCGTCAGTCAATACTGGGCACACATGAAACCGTGGCGGACCGACACGTACGTCACTGTCCTCCGCAGAGAGCTTCTGGCGGAGAGTCGGGTGCTGGTCCGTCTCCTCCTCACGCGCGTGCGTATCGAAGGCAGTGAATGCCTTGGTGAGCACGTCGTCGTAGCCGGACTTGTCGAAGCCGTGCGCGCCGGCGGCGGAGACGAGTCGCTTCACCTCCGCATGTTCCTCCTTGTTGTGCGTCGCGACGCTGCCGAGGCCGACGGTCGCGTAGTCGTTATACACCGAAGCCTCCCTGCGCGGGGGAGCGTATCAGCAACGCTCTCACAGAGAAGAGCGCAGAGCGTACTCGGCGTCGGAGTGGACGGTAATCTCGCGGATGATGGTGTTGGCGATAGCCTTCTTCGTGGGGGCATCCGTGGTCGTCTTGTACCTCTGGAAGAGCTCGCGCACGTTGTCGTGGTCGAGCTTGATCTCCCGGGTAACGTCGAGCTGTGCGTTGGCCATCGTATAGAAAGATGCGGTTGTGCAGCTGAATTTGGGGCTTGTAGCTGAGAGCTTGTAGTAAAGGAGCTGGTTCAGCAAGAAGAGAGACCCGAGGTATATATATGCCCGTCTGGATGTACCTGGTCGTGTTACGCGGCCAGCGGTGGCGACATAGTGCGATGACCATCGACTGCTATCCACCAGTCAGCCGAGCAGTGCCGCATGTGTTGACCGCAACCAATGAAGTACCCTATATTTCGCAGGATGTCCTTGAACGATCTGGGCGGAATCGTGAACGATGGAGTTGAGAACACCCCTCGCCTCGAGCGTAGGCCAGTCAGGCGCGACCCGACACTGTTACTGAGTGCTCAACGTGTTGTATCGACAACGCGACCCATCACGTGAATTGCCACAGTCGCGCATTCCCTGCAATCGCGACTTTGACATTGGTGCGTAGAACGCAGAGTGCTGCCGCCGCCGTGGGTATTGCAACACAGACGTACAGTATCGCGCTATGCAAGTGTGCGCACCATCCGGTAGTGCACAAACACCATTTGGCGCGATAGTTCCAAGCTATCTGGAAGCGGATTGAGAGGAGTAATCGTAAGAAGTTGACTGGGAGGTCAAAAATAGATTGTGCACCGTACCAATCCCACCTGCTTCTGAAACGACGCAGCTGGTTGCGAGGATTGTCCTATTGATCGCGTATACGGAGGAACGATAACCTCGTAACAGCCTTCTGAACAGGTCGGTATTCAAGATCTTCCTAAACGTTCTGAAGGCAACGTCCACGTGTACGGTATCAAAATGCACCCAACATCCTGGACATCTCCCGGCCCAACTCTCACTCACCATGTGTTGTAGCCTTCGAGTTCAGTCGAGCAAGTATGCGTAGTCATGAGGTTGCGGCATACGATGATTGCTGAGATCTCTGTACCGCGCCTTGAATGGCGCAAGTTACTAGGATGCGCGCGAGCAGACCCTTCGTACCGCGCCCGACCGTTTGATTTACGACACGGTCTGAAAGTTCGCGCCTTCTTCCGAATCCTGTCCCAGTGAACCGCACTCACGCAACAACCTGTGAGGTGGAAATGGTCGTCAAGTACGCTTCTCGTCGCGGCTCCGCCAAGGACCCTTCTGTCAAGGCTGCACGCCTATCAGCAGCCTCAGCCTACGGCCCAAGAGAAGGACACGCACAAACCTAAGACACCTTTGTTCTTCATAAAGTCGCATTCGGTACATTGCCTTGCGGCGTCTCTTGGTCAGTGCCCGCTCGAACATACCCAGAGGTTCCCCGGAAACACTGAATTCGCTCAAACTTATTGAACAGTACGTCAGTGAGGGCAGACCTGATCCTAAACGAGAGATAATGTTTTGACACAGCACCATATGCACCCTCACCACCTAGACACGCTATACGCGCCTGCGGGCAACGTGTCAAGGGCACTACCAGCATTTGCACGCCCACACCGCGCGCTCCGTCTTCCAAGCCGCCAGAAGTGGGGCGGACACCACATTGAGAAGATGTCTGAGAAGGCGTGCATCATGGCGCAGAACGCGCGGAACGCACAATGGAAGCTCTGCAAGGTGGCCATGATGGTTCCATATCATCAGGTCTAGTGCATGCCGCAGTTGAACTAGCTGTGGATTCAGTTTGCATTGAAAGGGAGGTCATACTGGGACGCAGACGAAAACATTGGTGTCCCAGCAGCTAGCATTATACCGTTCAATGGAACAAGCTAAGTGCCGTGAAAAGAGGGTAAAGGAGAACAATGAGCATCTCACTGGACACCCGCATGTCGCGTTCGTTATTCACTGGGCAATGCCAATCAAAGCACATCACTGGACAAGAGTCCATTCGCACGCGCCAGCAGCTTTCGCGGCTGCAGCAGTGAAGCGAACAGTGAAGTGTGTACACCTCTCCGCACTGCACACGCTTATGAGACAGCGTTTTCGCTGTATGATCAACGTATGGACACACCTCATGCCGCAGCCAAAACACCTTCGCCGTGCTCGCTTCCTCCCGCTCCCCAAACTGCGGACGATCCACCCACCTGGCTGCACATCAGGCCAGCCTCACTCCCGAGGCGCTTCGAGCGGAGCTAGGAGCGTGCCGAATGTCGTCGTGCGGGTAGAGTGATCAGGACGTCAAGATGCAGACTGATGTGTGGAATCGAGCGGGGCAATACCGGGGCGGTACGGGAGGGACGGTATGGGAGCGGTGCACCAGGAATTGGGTACACGAGAAGCAGAAAATAGCGGCCATTGCGGGAAGGATGCGGGAAGGATGGTAATGACGATGATGAGAAGAGCCTTCGTGGTGGCATGCGGATGTTGATTGGTTGATTGTCTGGTGTGTCACAGCCTGAGGGCACGGGTTGTTAATGTGACGACGATGCAGAGGGCCCACGGCGTATGTGAGTTCGTGAGAAGTGTAGAGCGCGAATTCGCGAGATTTGAGATGCTGCTCAGAGTCGCCAGAAAGCGGGGAAGGCGAAGATCAAGGCTGGGGACACAGGCACCGCGGCCCCAAACAGGGAATCAAGCCAGCCACTGCAATCAAAAGGCTCGACTAGGACGATATAACGTCGTTATAGTCTCTGGGCATGCCCGCGTTGCTCAACCATCCGCTATCCTGTCCACCTGCGATTCTGTATGATTCACGTCGGTCGATGTGCCAAATGACGCAGCGACTCGGAGCTCAACACCTAGATTGAATGCAACTGCTCCCGCAACTTTGCTAGCATCAGCGGTGCATTGCGGCGTACGTCGTGCGACGACGACTCACCTGCACGAATATATGTATGGCCGCGCTCGAGCGAATAGAGGGTATGCACTGCACCACTACTTTTCCTCCTTGATGGAGACGCGCTTTCTCCCCTTTGGCGCCGCGACTGGAGGACGCGCCGTACGGCTTGTAGGCTTCGGGCCAAAAATCGTGTATCGGAGGGCCTGCACCCACAGACGCGCCCCGAGGCCAACGCACGCAGCGCAAAGAAGGCTAGCTCCGAGGAATACATAGACGGGGTAGACATTTATCGCGATAGCCTTGACGATCGTGTAAGGTGTTAAGACAAACGCGTCCAAGAGGACGTTTAGGAAGACGAACAACGGCGCGAGCAGGTACGAGATGGGGTGGTATGCGAGAGCGAACGTCGTCCAGAAAGGCTTACTAACAACATAGCTGAAGGAGCGACGAGCGAGGGGCGCAACAATGCCGAGCAAGGAAGAGGCGAGGCGAAGCAGCCCGACGATAGGCGGTCTGGTGGCTGCAGGAGTGGCTCTAGCGGTGGGAGTGTGCACTACAGTCACTGTTGGCGCTGGCATTGCATCAGTCAAGAAGTCCATCCCAAATAACTAGCAAGGTGTAGTTGCCGATGGTCACGACGAGGTACTCGTCCACAACGTCAAGGACGACTTGAACCAGTCGCCGACGTCGGGCTAGTGAAATCTCAGATCTGAGAGATCTAGGATGGGCGCCTCCTGCGTGTGGGTCCTCCTTGAGTCCTCCTTCGGTCCTCCTCGACCTCCTCGATACGATTTGAGACTCATCTAGCTGTCAGGGTCAATCCGCGTCGTGACGACCCGACAGTATACAAGTACTGTAACTCAGTGCGAAACAAGGTGTGCTGCGACATAGGCGGGGCCCATTGAGCCGTGGCTACGGTCGTATCGTAACATCTGGGAAATGACTAGCAACCGACTCGGAGACTCGTCTAATACCGGCCACTGCCGGCCCTTCAGAATTCATGACCATAGAGATCAGTGCGCAAGGTTACCTGTGCAACTGGGGATGCACTGAAATCCGTCAGGTTGCTCATTGAGTTCAGCACTGGTCAAGAACACGACGTTGTTCTCTAGGAAGGGGCTGATAAAGGCGTACTGTATTTTCACAGATGGATACGGGGTACGTCCGTGGCACTGAGAGGAGGAGATGATGCCTGATATATTCGCTTGTAGCCATATGCGTTGCACCAATACCGGCGTGCACACGATGTCGCTCGGTGGTGACTTGCGCTATGTAGGTTTGTCTTTCGGGCTTGCACCTTCACGGCGATCTCTGCGCCCAACGATCCTCCCCTTCCCACGCTTTTCGCATAGAGCTAGGCGGGGTGCTGCTTGAATGGGGTATTCAAGATGCAGTGCGAACACACGTCATGATCGAACGCACGCGCGAACGGCTTGTTCAAACTGACTCCCGCACATCACTGCGTGGTGACCAGAGCATGGAGAACATACGGTCGGGGAGTCACCGAGTTTGAAGCCACTAGCGGTGGTTGCACTCTATCTGGTGTGGAAGTCAGGACGGAGATTGTCAGATCCAGAGTGAAGAAATTGCCCTGGACACGACGTTGATCAGAACAGCACACAATTTTTGCATGATTCATCTCCGAAATGACTGACTGGAATTTTATGATAGCGCTTTCCTTAAGGCCGAAGAAGCGATTACCGGAACAGTAGGCTTCATCGGGGGTTCGCGCGACAACTCCATGTTGGACGAGAATATTTGGCATCTTCTACCGCGCCGCAACAGTGCATGAATCACCAATGTTCAGCCAGTAGCCTTCGTGGTCACTAGTGGCAACACGTCATTGTCGAAGTCATAAATGCATAACGAGCGGCTGTTGTCGCTCAACGGTGCTGAAAGCCACTCATTTAGTGACCGGCATACATGCGGGTGCGTCTGATGCTTCTGTGCCCAGCCGTGCATTCCCCCGCTGCGGACGTCTCACTGTGATATGAATCCTGTTTTCGTCTGCCAGACTGCCACGCAAGTTTGCGGAAGCAGAAGAGGCGCCGCATGTGGTATATTGCTACTCGTCCGGTATTACTCAGATCTGGTGAATAGAGAACGCGACAGTGGTGTAGAGCGTACAACGCAAGATATGTAACATCGTGCTAGCACGAGGCGGGTCCTCACTCTTCTCTGTTTGCAGATCATTAATCATCTTTATGGTCGCTTCGGTGCTCCGACTAAACCGTCCTCAGGATGCTCAAGCCGAGGAGCGTCTGTGTACTTACATCGGTTGGTGGATACCCTTTCGTGTCTATCAGGTACGGCAGACTGACAGCTCAGCTTGTACTATTGTCGCAAACTATCAGCAGCTGCTTCGGATGCCAAGTACCCTCCCCGTTAGTATGATCGCCGATCCAACGTGTGCAGTCCCTCGCTGGATACGAAGGCGTGCCGTGTAGCCTGATCAGCGCCAACGATGTATGTGGCATAACCCACATCGGTACAATCTTCCTTTCCTCGAACTCGTTGCTGTAGCGTTGCAAGCTTCCTGCTCTAAGGTGCGTATTGATTGACTTCTGTACTCACGCTAGAAGGGGTCAGGGTTTATCGAGACACGTCTGAGAAGGCCGCTGAAAATTGACCATCTGCGTCATCATTTCGTCTCGCGACGGCGTCAGCGTTTACCATGGTTTGAAAACGATCTAGTATCGATAATCCGGACAGTCCGGATAATATCGCCTCAGTTTCCAAGCGCCGTGGTTGCATAGGCCGAAATAACCGTGCCTCATGTAAGGTGAGCAGACATGATAGTTGACACGGAATTCACACAATTGAGTTTCCACGATGTGATGTGTGGCCCGCTACAGCAGGTGTACGGCTCGATGCACGTTGTTTCCAATTCTCACTTGCGCTCGAGGCTGATCCTACTATGCTGCATCCTTGTGAAGGGTTGAGCTTCCTTGCGACATGTTCTCCACGGCGCGTAGTGCTGCAGACAATGGCCTTATGCGTGGTGTTAGTATATATGTAGGTGATCAAGTATGTCTCATAGACTCGACTGCTACCAGCCAGAATCATGTCGACGACCTTCATTTCCTGGAAAGCCGATCCCGATTTCCGCGGTACCTTCAACATCCTCTCCAGCTGCCTCGGCACTCTTCTTATTTGCCTATGGTCTGCTGTGCACGATGATGTCACCAAGGGTATGCGGTGGTATCAGAGGACCATAAGCAAGATAGGCTGGGTTGTCATTGGTCTTTTTGTGCCGGAACTTCTTCTCTTTATCACATACAACCAGCACTTAGCAGCAAGAGACTTGATGGAGGAAGCAAATCAGTCTCTCCCTGGCATGCCGCCTCCCCCGGCATCATCGTCATGTTGGAGGAACATGGGCAGGTTCATATCTCTCAAGCATCACAGGTCTCAGGTCAGTGCACTCGCTACCCAGCTCCCAGAGAGAATGTGCTTATTGTGAAATAACCATAGGAGCCTCCAGAAGATAGAGTCCCATTGCAAGATACACATGATTCAGGACCATCTGCGGAGAATGGCATGCAGGCCGGCAGTACCTCTCTGTCAGCTCCCTCCGGCAACGCCTCACTATCCTCTCATGGTGGTAGCCATAGACACCGATGGACTCTGACCCATGCATTCTTCGTTGCCATGGGTGGATTCAAACTCGACGGACACGGCGATGAAGGGAACCGTTATATACCAGCCTGGCAAGGCGAGGCCATCATCACACCTAACGGACTGAAATACCTCATGAAGCATGCACCTCATCTTATTCCCGACATCTCAATCGAGGAGATTCAGGATAAGAGCAAAGCAAATGGCCTGGCGAAAGCTTTGCTCGTCTGGCAGGTGCTGTGGTTCTGTATCAACACTGTGACACGGTTAGTACAGAACCTGCCGCTCACCCTCCTCGAGATTACAACGATCGGCCACGGATTGTGCACATTGCTGACATACGCACTCTGGTAGAGCAAGCCACTTGGAATAGGGGAGCCAATTATCATAGGGGGTCGACTGAAGGAAACCGTAATACTCGGAGCTTGTATGTCGATCGCGAGTCCGGCGCGACGGTATATACTCGGAGGCACGGTACCTCTGCACAGCAGGGCTGAATGGTACTCGCTCGGATACGTCTTAGCCGATGTGCTAACGGCGGAGCACGAAGGTGAATATTATTGATGGAATTCGCGCACCTTTGACTCATCGTGTTCAATTGGTACGTATACAGCAAATCCGTTGGCTTCTGACTTCGTGCTGAGGGGTGACAAATTTCGACCTCTTGAATGGGGCTACTGGGAGCAGAACGCTAACGGCACCTTTCCACGTAGTAGAGATGGTCATCTACTGGACATAGTGCTATACCATGTTCGTGTCGAAGACGACCACTGGCAGAGATTTACTGCCTTACCTGCTTGGCCTGAGCAGCAAGCCAGCCGCCTACTCTCAAGCACCCACGAGTCGTATGCCATCCCTAACGCTGCACTCGGGCGGCCTGCCGGATTTACCATCCTCCCCGTCCACTGCACCTCCGACTATATGCCTGCATCATTGCCTAGCGGCCCGGCGAAATGGACACAACGATTTTCGTCATTCTGGACAGATATCACCTACCGCAGCTATACGCTCCCGTGGTACAAGTCCCGTGGCAGTCGACCCATCGAGGCTGACCCCACATGCCAGACGAGGTGGTACCACGCGGCCAGCGATTTGCTCATTGGCACCTCACCCGGAATGGGTGAGGAGCCGCTCGTCATCCCGGTGGCAACCTTGGAGTCATGGGGAATCGCGAATACTCATGAGAAGGTCTTAGACAGCACACCGGCCGGATTGAGTATTATCATATTGCTGCCAGCTGTCTATGGTGCGCCCCACCTATTGGGATTATGGACCACGGCATTTCCCACACATACAGAACAAATCCTGTGGCGAGCCGCGACGCTTGCGGTGACCGGTTCGGGTTGCATGTTAACTCTAGTGGGTATATTGATCGCCCTCTGGAGCAACTACCAACCAACTTTGCGTAACAAGGTGGTTGACAAAATTTAGGCTATTCTGGAGTTTATCCTATTTGTGGTGCCGATACTGATCGTACCCGTCGCATATCTTGTGGCCAGCTGGTATTTACTCATTGAGAGTGTAAGGCAATTGTTTGCCTTACCTCCAGGTGCATTTCAGTTACCTTCGTGGACGGAGTCGATTCCTCACTTCGCCTAGCATGTCTTTCGGAATGAGCTTCTACATGTTCTCTCTAATTTGTGTTGGCCAGTATGTACAATACGTTTGCACAGTGTATTTCATTTTCATGCGCCACCTATGAGTACCGTGTCTAGCCACATAGATGTGTATGATCAACGGGCTAGCGCTAGGTACGCACCGTCGCTTCGAGGATATGTACATAGCAATAAAACTGGATTTTACCATGCTACGCCAAGTAGAGTGTGAGATGCAATCGTCATATGCATGGCGAACCAGCTAATGAATATCCTACTACTACTTGCGATAGCCATCACCGCCCATGGTTGACTTGACCATTGATTGGATATTAGCCATGAGCGGCGAATGATGCCAACCGTGGCAGGTACAATGCCTTGTCAAATCAACTGGAGAAACGTGGACACTAATACCTCATTAGAGCGGGAACGGTGTTTCTCTTACTCGCGGAACCTGCATGATAACCTGCCTGCTCGTCCTCTCAAGCACCAGATCTCACGCGCGCTCACGGATTCCTTCGACTTCTCCCTCGGCCCTATGTGCTCCCGGGCGCTCTCCTGTAGCCTCCCTGTACAACGCATGCCAAACTATGCGTCCAGTATGTCTGTTTGTTTCCGTCCCGCATCTCGCTGAACTCGGCACCGAGACAGGCAGCCTGGCCATAATTAGGTGAAGGTAGTAAATACCAGTCCATCCTCATCCGAGCTTACGTGCGGTCCCCGCTCATGCACGGCGCGCTCCTTGCGTTGAAACCCTCAACGAATGACATAGTGAGGATAACCGCAAAGCAAAGATATCCATCTCCCTGCCGACAGGGAGTTGTAAGCGACAGCCAAACGTTGACGCAAGTCCAAATGGCATCTATGGACATGGTCGAGCGGAACAGTATGCAGGTCGAACGAGACCTTATGAAGAACATTTAGCATGAATTCTCAACTATAAAGTCGATAAAATTGGAGACACGTATGCCCGGAGTCGACCGTGGAAGCCCGAGCGGGCTGCGAGCATAAGACACGACTCAAACTTCCTGACAGCCATGTCCACTCCGGGGCGCTTTCTGTGCAGATACGTCATGATAGCAGCAGCAATGTGCAAGGAGGAAATCATGGAGGAAGTGCTGGAGCAGCGGCAACTCAACGTGATTACCTGGACTAAGACAATATAGCGTGTCCAATGTCGTGACATGGTCTTTCCGACTGGCTTAGTAGTCGACAGTCACGTTAGTCAGGATCGGCGACTGCGACAAGCGCACGTAAGGTGACGGGGCTCGCTTGTCCAGTCCCGTAAATGGTCGGGGAAAGAAGTTGGGGGATGACGACGTGGAGGTCTCAACGTTCCTAGACGGAAGTGAAATATCAGTGGATCATGGTTCATGTTTGTCATAGATAGGATAAGAGTCGTACAGGTGCTTCCATCACAGGCAAGCCTTCACTCACCTACGAGACAACTGCTGACTGCCACCTCCGATTGCCAATGATCTAGATTGTGTCCGGCTTGCGGATTGCTGTATCCAATATACTGCACTAGTGCTTCCATAAGCCCGCATTACAAGCCACCCTCAAGCATTCACTCTTCAGAGAACTTGCTCCACGGACAGCACCACACAGTCATTAGCCTAATGTCCGCGTAGCCTGCAACGCATAGCTTGAGCACCACTCACCCAGCGAATGCGCACACAAAGTCTACGTGCGGGAGCGAGAGTTCAGTCCAAGAGCACAAGCGCATCCAGATGTGTCAACGATCCTCCATCGTGACAGTGAAAGGCCGGATACGAGTGAGGGTGCCGGCAATCAGGTTGCCATAGGGGATGATAGTGCATTTCTGTATAACACGTCACGAGAGAAAAGAATGACTCACCGGTTACAGAAGCCGCTAGGAGAAGGTCCAGACGGGAGGGTCGTGTAGGGAGTAGTAGACTTCGGGCCCACGACCGTATAGTACAAGGGGATGCTGCCTGTTACTATAGATGGGCCCCAAATAAGGCACAGGAAGTACTGGACTCCGAGTAGCAGGTAGGGAGAGTGATGGTTCATTGGGACAGGCTTAACGAGCATGCACGGAATGAGGGTCGACGCGTCCGATCCCGGGGAAGGAGCCGAAGGACGCCTCAGAGCATAGAAGAGAGCGGTAGGCCAGGGGGCCGCTGTGGCGTAGAGTGGCTTGAACAGTAACATTGGACAGTAAGGGAGATGCAAAGTGAAGGAATTCCGCGACGGAGGAGAGAAGTAGGGCGAGCAGCCCCGAGTCCCGGGACATGCGCATACACATATAGTAGTTGAGATTCGATTGAGATTCGAGACCGCCCCGTGCCTGTCGTAGCGCTCAGGCTGTTGTAGCGCTCACTGGCACTTCAGCCACTCTACTCAGGTTCCAGCCAAACTCGCGATGTCCATATCGACACTTGCACAAGCCTAGGCAACGAACGATACACACTGCTTTCAAATCTACCTCTCTCTTTTTTTGCAGGACGCTGCCTACAGTGCCTACAGTCCTTGTCCTGCGTCCTCACGCTTTACCGCCGACGCCGCCTCATGGCTACCACCATCCATGCCCTATCATCCGCCCAATCCCTCGCACACCGCGCCCGCATTGCCTCTATAATATCCTCGCTCCGTCCCTCGCGGTTCCGCACGCCCATGTGCAACCTACAGGCGCACCGCATTCCTACCCTCTGGTCACTCTACCGCGGTCTCCTGCGCGATGCGCCGAGCGACGACGTCCGGTACGCCTCCCTCTCTCCGCTCGCAACACCGTGGAGTGACGCCGGCCTGATGCGAAGATAGATGGAGGATCCGGAGGCAGTTCCGGAGGCAGATGCAGGTACGGAAGGCGAGCACGGTGAAGGTGCTGTTGCAACGACATCACAAGGCGCGTCTGTGTGCCAATTGCGGAGGGGAATAATGCCTTACATGCATGTGTGTAGCTCAGGGAAGCGTTCGCGGCCGCGAAAGCGGGTGATGCGCATATGCAGGCGGTCGTCCAGCGGTACGCCAGGATGGTCACCTTCCGGCGGAAGAAAGCACGGAACATGCGTATGTTCAACGAGATGCTCGTCAGTCTCTTCTCCCCCTGTCCTCTATTCCATATCTCACGCAGCCTCATCTAGGCCTGGCGGCACAGACTTGCCAATCGCAGCATCCTCACTGGGGCCTTCCGGCGGCCGACGCTCTACCACGGGCCTCTCCCAGAAATGAAGCCCTGGCCGATGCACATCGCGCGGCTGATCGCGAAGCGACGCAAGCTGCGCGTCATCCGCATCGAGCGTGCGCTTGCGAACCGAGCGCTGCAGGATGACATAGCGCGCGAGTGCGACTTCGAGCGCACGCTTGGGGATGCCGTTGCGCGCGACGGCGTAGCGTTCCATGCGGACTTCGCTGAGAACGAGGGCCAGTGGTGTGCGTATTCCTTTGCGAGGTCGGGGAGCGGAAGTCACTGACGGACGCACGGGATGGACAGTGGAGCACCTGGTCAAACATGAGCGCGACTTACAGGCGGCGTTGCGTCTTGACGAGCAGCGGGCCAGGCGGCCGTGGCCTGCCGCGCTCATCGAGCAAATTTTGAAAGCGCGTCGAGACAAGATCGCGAATAAGACGCGGGAGCTGCAGCGCGAGCGCGCGGGCCTCGTTTTGAGGCGGACGATCAGGCGGCGCGCGCAGGGTCCGCCCGCGCACATCCTCGCGCGAATGACGGAGGAGGAAAGACATATGGATAAGGCGGCGAGGAGCATCAGCGAGGTCGGCTATGTGGCGATGGTCAAGAGGAGGATGGGGCGGAAGTTGAAGGATCCGGAGGGGTGGAAGGTCGAGTTTGGGAGGCCGGAGGAGCAGGCTAGGTTGGATAGAGAGGCGAGCTTGATTGCGGCGGAGAATGAGCGAAGGCGGATGGTTGCGGACGAACTGCTACGTCTCTGATCTCTAAGTGGCGATAAGCATGCATGTGGGTGTGTTCCTGCTGTCACATATTTTCCGCGCAAAACTCATGCAAGACCTGCAACTCCAGCTACTCCGTCCGCTACGCGTGTCCTCTGGGGACGTTTCTCTCTTTGCTCGATCAGACCAAACCGACTGGATTGGGATGCAGACCTCGTGCGACAGCCGTTACATGATACAACAAAGCAGTGTCCTGTTCCCACTCGACTACCCACAATATCACGATGTCGAGTTCGGGTGGACGGTGTTCTCGTTGGCCAAATCTCCCAGTGCAACGTCCTTGTGGATTCTGCTCGTTGGCGCGTCCCCGAACACACCATCCTGGTTCGGCCCCGTCTCCTCGCGCGCACCTTCCTTTAGGCCGGGCGCTTTACGTGCTGCCGACGTCTCTCGAGGTATGTTTAAGCTCTGCTTGTGCCGTTGAGCACTCGGCGCTAGACGGAACACCCCTTACACTCACGTTCGGAGGGTTACGCATATACTCGTCGTTAATGTCGTGGTCTGTGACCGGGGGCCGGCCGACTGTCTGGTACTCCTTCTTGAACTTTTGGTTGTCGTTGGTCGTGTGCTTGCGCACGTCGCCGACCTCGTTGAAGCGACCCTCGACGTAGTCTGCGCGCGTGGTATCCATAATGAAGGCGAGGATATGTTTGAGTTGCAAGGGGAAGATATGCAGGTGCTGGAATGTGGAAACTTAATGCTGAGTTGTCAAGTTGTGTACGCTAACTTATATGCGCTCGAGGATGCGCCAGTGATGCTGGAGAATGGTGCGTCACGGTGATGTCATTCCTGACTTCCTGTGGCGTTGACCCCCTTCATCCATAGCTGCCTTATCAGGGTATCAATGCTCTACATTCGGAAGGCCTGTTGTGGCCACCCAGCCACATCCGCGTGCCATCGCTTCATCGTCTAGACGACGATTCCAGTTTCGTTGAGTCATTTTGCAAACAGTGTAGAGTACTATATCTTATTTCTTCCCGACCTAGGGTTGGCTAATTTCGTAAGTTCAGGGTCATCGTACATTGAACACTCGTTGGCACAGATTCGAAGATAGGTTGATGATACCCAAGGTATGGCATTCCAACTCGGGCCCGGTGCTTGACTGCTCGTCCAGGTGTGTTCGTAGTTATGTAATTTGATTCAAGAATGCACAGCTGAAGATCACGCCAGGATTTGGCGCGACCGCGGCTACTATACACGAATCAATAAGCTAGTAACTGAGCTTGACGCGGAGCGCACGAACGTAGCCCAAGAATCGAGCACGGGGCTGAAGTTGGAGAGGCAGCACAGGAAGTTAATACTGTGGCAGATCATCTTGCGAAGATGCAGGAGACGAGCGAAAAGGAGAGTAGTATAATGCAGTGGATTGCGGTAAGAGCCTCTATATATTTACATGCAAAGTACTAACGTACGAGGCACGATGTGCATGCTACGCTCTTCCACAGTTCAGGTCATTGGCACACAGCTTGTAGCTTCAGGTATACAAAGCTTGAAGCAGGGACGGAGCGCCCTGCATGATGCACGTGAGAAGCATGCGTACTAACATGCGTACAGCAGACTGCAAGTCGCCTGCGAGTGGACCCAGTTAGCCTCCTTCGCGTTCATAACCGCTGTCTGGACCAGCCGCGTAGTAGGCCGACACGCGTATGCTTGTTGAATGCCTCGAGCTGCATCGCCTCCGTCAATGGCATACGCATTACCGTCAGGAAACGCACTGCTGCGCGAGTGCGACCAACTTGGCAAGGCGTGCCAGTGTTCGACGAACGCCTCGGGTCCCTACCCTGCTCCATACCGTACGTCTATATAACGGTGCCCCAGGCTCGACTCGTGCAACACAACATTCAGCACTCGCACATTGACCACCACCGACTCGGACTATCACATCCCGCAACAACACCGATGTTCCCAGCCCGCCAACCCACGCGCAAAGCCACGTCACGCCCGTCCGCCCTCTCGCGCTTTGGCCCTGGTTCCGCCAAGGCACCGCCGAGCGAAGCCGCTTCGTCCATCACATCCTCGCAGACCGCCGTCTCGAGCAGCCCGGCATCGTCCGTCACGTCTCTTCCGCTGACCTCGGAGACGGGCGAAGAGCCTGCGACCAACGGTCAGTCGAATGGCCGTACAACGCCATCGAAGTCCTCGACCATGCCGGCGAAGCGCAAGCAGGATTCCCTTCGGCCGTCTGCGCTCAAGCGATTTAGCACGAGCGCAGTCAGCCTGATCAAGGGACAGGGACAGGCCAACGGCGCTGAGGCCGCCGCGCCTAGTGCGCCTGTGTCGGGCAGCCCGACATCGTCAGTGAGCTCGCTCCCCATCGGGCCGGAGCCCGTAGACGCCTCTTCGTCAAAGACGATTGATGAGTTGCGCAGCAAGGTGAGAGTAGCGGCATATTCGCCGCGCGCTCCATATTGATCGTTTGTCACTAGCTGGAGGCAGCAGAAGACGCCCTGGCTAAGGAGACTCAGATGACAGCCGCTATCGAGGAGCGAGCGAAGGCTCTCGAAGCAGCAAAGGCGGAATACGAAACAGAAGAGGTCATGCAGCGGGAAAGGCTAGCTGCCTCGATCGCTCAGCTTGCCGAACTACAGACACAGCTTGCGCAATCCCGAGACGAGATCGTCAGCAGGGACGGCAAGCTGGAGGCCGCACGGGCAGAGCTAGCGCAGCAAAAAGCAGCACAGGAGGAGGCCCGGCGTACCCTCGAGAGTCAGCTTCACGACGCACGCTCGAAGCTGTCAGACGCACAGGCAGAGCTGAGCAGGAGAGTGGACGAGCTCGGGGAAGCGAGGCGCCAGGCAGACGAAGCGGTTAGCCAGCGGAGTGCCCTGCAGCAGAAGGTCAGCGACCTGGAGGCAGCAGTCAAGAAGACGCAGGATGACGGCGAGCGGGAGAGGAAGGGAATGAGCGAGGAGATCGCCAAGCTGAAGGAGGAGTTGAAGAAGGCGCAGTCGAGCGGATGTATCCTGCAATGAGCACAAGGTGGGGACCTCGCGGGTTCCTTTGCGAGCCCTCTTACGCTTGATATGATATCCATTAAGTTATAAGAGTCACATTGTACATTACCTGTCAGTCCCTGAATCTCGACACCCGCAATTCCACACGTAGCCAGTCTCGAGAATGGTTGTGCATCGTTTCAATGCATCCAGTGTCCGTCGTCTGCCACGCCTCGTCGGTGAACGTCGAGCCGTTTGTCGCGCGATCTTCATTTGCTATGTGCGTGCTCGACGGCCCCTGCGCAGCCACGGAACCCACACCTTCACTGTCACGCCGGTCCACAATATAGACTCTTTGGCTCACAACCCTACATCCCCGCACCTCACATCCACGATTGCAATACACACCTCTCGACGATAGCCCACATACACACCGCCATGCTCGCCAACCGCCCCGGTTCACTTTCCAAGAAACCGACCCTCAGGCCCTCGCCACTCACGCGATTCAGCACGAGCGTCGTGAGCCTGCTCAAGGCCCAGCCGGCCGAGGCATCTGCGAGTGTCGCGAGCGCGACGCCCACGCCCGCGTTGCAGGTGACGAGTCTCACGAGCAGCCCGACGAGCTCGGTACTCTCGCTCCCGCTGAGTTCTGACCCGGGAGAGGATGCGGCAAGTAAAGCTACGGAGGAGCTGAGGAAGAAGGTGAGCACATGTTCGCAGGAGAGACAAAGGGTGCGTACTCATGGGTGTAGCTGGACGCGTCGGAGGCCGCACTCGCCGCGAAGTCGCGTGCTACGGCGGGACTCGAGGAAAGAGTTAAGTCTCTAGTGGCCGACAACGAGCAAGGGGAGAGACGGAGGGCTCTGCAAGAAGATGCGCAGAGGGAAACCCAAGAGCGGTTAGCGGACGCTCAGCGACGTCTTGCAGAAGCCGTGGCAGAAATCACGAGAAACGATCTAGAACTGGAGACAGCTCGCAGTGAGGTGGGCATCTTATAGGGCGGATGCGTGAGATTAGGCTCACGTTGACCTGTCCAGAGCGACGAAACGAAGACCGCGCTAGAAGAGACGAAGAGCGAGTTGGCGAGATCTCGAGATGAGTTACTCGAGAAGACCGAGCAGCTTGAATCCATGCGGGAAGAGGTCAGTTACTGGACTCGTTATATGAACACCACGACTGACAGAACGCCAATTTATCGATAAGGTGGGAGAGACAAGAGTAGCCATAACTACCGCTGAGGCCGAGTTGGCAGCGGAGCGTGGTCTTCGCGGCACCCTCCAGGAAGATGTTAAGCGTCTGAAGCTTGAGGCTGAGGAAGCGAGAGACGCTAAAGCCCGCTCCGAGCGCGACAATGAAGACTTGAGGGTACATATTGCTCAACTACAAGCCGATGTTACTCAACGCTCGGAAGAATTTGAGGCGACCAATTTGAAAGTGAGCTGAGCATGAACGGACAGGATGGTTCCAGAGATCTGATGCAACCTACCGTTAGCTAGATGAGACTGGGAGGACGCTGCAGCACAGGTCGAAAGAGCTGAGGATGGCGCGTGAGGTTCTCCATGAAGTCGAATCCGAACTGGGGCGCGTGAAAGCAGAGAACGTACAGCTCAATGCCGTGCAAACAAAATTGACCTCCGAGCTTCAATCCAAGAAATCTGACCTGGATAAGCAGAGCCGGTGTCTCGCAGAACGGGAGGAGGAACTTGTCTCTCTTCGGAGTCAGGCGGAGGCGCACACAGCAAACGCAGAGGCAATCGCGGGACAGTTGACTGAGGCAGTGCGCGCACGCGACGATGCTCTATCTGCGGTCACCGCCGCAAATCTCCGATTATCCGATGCACAGATGGCTGCCCATAGGGCAGCAGACACTGCGATGCACGAAGTGACGGAGGTACGGTGGCAGGCGATGAAGAGGGAGAGCGCACTCTCGCAGCGGGTACAAGATCTGGAGGAAGCTTTGCGATCAGCACAAGACGATGCAGCACAGGAAATAAAGAAGGTGAGGGGCGAGGTGAGGAGATTACGGGAAGAGTTGAGAAAGGCAGACGTAGCCACAGGAGGTAGCTGTGTTATCCAGTGAATGTCTATATCAAACGGCGCATATCAATGGGTTACGTGCCTCTTTGTAACGTATACGCATCTTGAATCCATCCATGGTTCTTGGCTTTCAACGTACTGATTATTGCAATGACCTTGTCTCCCGTGGGTAGCCCCTAAAGACCTTTTTGAGAGGGTGTAGCGATAATGTGCGCCCTTGACTTTCAGGGTCAGACAAGGATATCCTGAGGCACGAAGGTTGAAGGAATTGTCTACGTCTGCCTGGGGAGACTACTTTCAGGCATATCTGAACATTCGCGGTCATGGCAACAGATCCAGCTCCCGGAAAGGCCTAAAATCACATGGGCAAGATGGTCAACTCATTCAACGTGTCAGGCTACGCACCACTGGCCGGTTCTGAAGGACGGTTCGGCTTGTCTCAGGCTGCACATATCGATTCATGAGGGCCATTGACAAGGAGTAACCAACTGCTTGAAAGCTCTCTGCAGTGAATCGTGTGTATATTTACGCGTATCCCGTCATACGAGTGAAGGTCACGGTAGTACTCTGTAGGCGTTCGAAGTAACTTAGATAGTGTCATAGAGTCATACAAGGGGCGCGCACTCGAGCAAGCGCTGATATCAGCAGGGGAAGACCCCAGGACCCCTGTTTATTGGGGGGAAAGCCTGAATCGCATCCGGACGAATTTGGGTGCCCTGTAGGGGGCTAGGCCTGATTTTATCCGGACATTTGGGCTTTTTTTTCGGACTAGCCCTGAGGAATTACCCGGACATTCGCCCACTTCGCCTGCCAAGGGCTGATCCCGGCCCGGACAACTTGAGCGTGCATATGGTCACAAAAACCCATACTTATGGCACTGTCTGAGTCTGAAGCTCTGGGACAGAAGTTCCGATTATTGTTGAACAAGGAGTGGTGTGGCGCAGCTGAAGGCAAAACTGCAAAGGAGCAAACAAATACTCCAATAGAATAGAGGACTTACAACTGATCT
>KV429167.1:6889-38113 GCA_001632345.1 Daedalea quercina L-15889
GGCTCTCCCTGCTATCCTACTGGTATATATACAACTGCGTCAAGCATGAGTCATCTAGATTATGGTCGCTGAGTAAGAGGGGGAATGGGGACCCTGCCAGTCATAAGTCGGTGACTAAAGCAGTGCGAGGGAACGAGGACCACCAAGTATCATACGATACAGTAAATGGGCGAATAGGAATGGCGTCCGTATAACAATAGCGTGAGAGGATAGGGCATAGGGTAATGGAGCGGGCTTCCACTATCGGAGAGCTGAAAGAGGTCCGGGGTTGGGCTCGGGAGGATGAGGAAAAGATATACCGGGATGAACCGGTATCAGCACAATGAGGAAATGGGAGAGGAAACGTTCGATGAATATAGTACCCTTGTAACAGGTAAACTTCATCCTGCCACTCTTCCAGTCAATGACAGGGTTCTCTTTCTGGAGCCATTTGTGGCCCAGGATGATGTCCTGTTGTCCTATGCCTGCTACATAGGCTTTGACAACTTTGGTTATCCCCTTCCATCAGTATTGGAGGGCCACTGAGTGGGTGATGGTTCCCTTCTTGTTGGGAGTATCATCAACATTGAAGACAGGGATGGGTTGTGCCAGCAGTGTGGTCAAGAGGCATAGTTTGATTATGAGTCATGGGTGGATGTCAGTTGCCATCGCACCACTGTCAATGAGGGCTTTGATGTTGATGTCTTTGTGCACTCCTCTCACAGTAAGGGGAATATATAACACTTTTGATTGCATGATCCCTGTTACTACATGGGAGATGTGGAGTTGTTAGGGATGAACTAGACCGATCATGTCCTTCATGCAAAGTCAGAATTGAGTGGCTAGAGTCATGTGACCACGGAGATTGGTTACTCAATTTGGTCAAAGCTCGGACTTACTATCTTTGGCCAAGTCAGAGCTTTTCTACCTAGTTTTGGGTAACAATGAGAGGCTAGAGATTAACAATCTATCAGTCAGTAAGAAGGTCCTGACCAAACCGGCCTCATGCCCAATCCTAGACTGACCAACTCAGATGGAACAATGAATTTGATGACACTTGACCAAATGCATGAGGCTATGGAGTGGAATAGGTTGGAAGGTTCCGGGACCTTTGTAAAATAGTATAAATAAAGCCTTGTAGTAGCTTAGGAGAATAACACTTTTATGCATCTTAAACTCCTATCCATTGGTGTGAGCCACTTGATCATCCATAGCTATGCACTGGACAATACTAAGGAATCAATCATACTTATAGCTGTGCACTAAGTCAATCTACCTTGACCCCTTCTGAAGTATAGCCATGCACTACTAAGAAGGGTTTGGTAAGAGTAAGCTTTCATTGTAAGGTTAGAGTCGGGTTCATGCACTAAGTGGCACCCAGTACTTAGTAACCAATCTTAAGACTATTCAACTGAGTTAGCTCAATAACTGAGTTCAAGTTCTATAATTTACTACTACAAACTCAGTTGTTCTCATTGAATTGCCTTTGGTTACTAACAGACTGGCTATAGTCAATTCAATTCATTAATACTCATTTCAATTGTTGTACTACTCCTCTGTACAACGAGATAATCCTCACTTCTATGACTACTTGTAAGTAACTAACCAATTGGTTGTTACTCAGTAAGTAATCAGTAAGTAACTAGACCCTAGTCTCTAACAGGAGTGCATACAGTCGTTGGTCTGAGTGCATTGAGTTCTCAGATCCCTTCAAAAATCCTCGGAGAGCTGCTCAAAGAGTGTGGCTCTGTCTTCTATTGGTAGGTCCTTGAAGAGACCTTGGACATAGGCGGGTCTGCTAGGTTGGCAGTGTTTGGGTTCCTCCTTGTGCTTCTTGTTCCTTTCAGGACATTGATGGAAGAGGTGGCCCTGCTTATGGCAATTGAAGCAGAGGCCTAGCTCTTGGTGGCATTGGCATTCCTTGGGAGCCATGGTGTTGATGTCCATAGGCTCATTGAGTTGGCCACTCCCTCTCCCAGTGTTCTGATAGGAGCATTGCTCTCCTCCTCCACCATATCCTCCAGAGTAGACCTGGCGCGAGTCGAGTCACAGGACCAGGTCATACCAGCCCATCATAGTGCTGGGTGGGTCCTTGAGGTTAAGCATCTTGCTGAGGAGGTCAGAGCACACAGCTCACTTGAAGAGTGTGGTGAGGACCACGTCATTGGTAATCTTTGCCTTTGCAGTGAGAGTTTGGAATTTGGGGATGAAGGCCATCATTGGCATTCTCCCTTGGCACACCCCAGTTAGGGTCATGAGCGCCTTGTCTCCTTCAGTGTAAACAGGGAAGGCCTTCCTGAAGGCATCCTTGAATTCTTCCCATGTGTCAAATCAGTGCTGGCCCTTGGCCTGCACCACATCCTCCTCTAGATAGTGGAAGTCTTTCCAGTAATTTGTGTTGCTGTTGATGAGCAGCACAGTGTAGTTGATCTTTCACTGGGCATTGGTCTGGCCATTCCCAGTGGCATTGAAGTAGGCCACCACCCATTGGATGAACAGTCCCACATCATCAGACTTCCCCTGGAAACCTTTTGGTCTTGGGATGTTGAGTTTTGTCAAGCCTGTAAGGTGGTTGATCTGAGCTTGGAGTTCAGTGATGGTTGTCATTTTGTCATTGGAGTCAGAGTCAGAGTCAGAGTCAGACTCAGTTTGGGA
This sequence comes from Daedalea quercina L-15889, assembly GCA_001632345.1. Classification (NCBI taxonomy): domain Eukaryota; kingdom Fungi; phylum Basidiomycota; class Agaricomycetes; order Polyporales; family Fomitopsidaceae; genus Fomitopsis; species Fomitopsis quercina. Next base: position 9,524 of record KV429167.1, read on the forward strand.
GTGGGTACCTTGGCTACTAGCTCTGGTTCATTGGTCTGTCTGAGTTCATCGCTTGCTGCAGGAAGCAAGGTCAAGTAGTTGATCAGGCAGGATGGGCCTGCGGTCATTCAGGTGGGTTCTGGAGAGGTTACTCTTGAGGTTATCAGAGCCATTGGTTGGCTCTGCAAAGCTACTCATTGGATAGTGATGGTTGTCCTGTTGGCTGCAGTGTGCCTCAGAGCAATACCAAAGGCCTAAGTTGAGCTCTGTAAGTCTTTTCATTGGGAACAAAATATGCTACACACCTAAGTCGAGCTCTGTAAGTCTTAAGGACTCAGAGGTCGACTCAGGGCGCTGTCTACGGCATGGATTACATACGTGGGAATACCCTATGCAGTTGCAGCAGCCACAGAGTGTGAAAATCAACAATGAAGCAAAAATGAAGCAAAAATGATGTGAAAAGAAGCAGGATATTTGGGAGATCAAGGGTTCAACTCCCATATCCTGCAAAGATTAAAAATAGGCCAAAGTCTGTAGAAAATGCGGAATAATGTGGAGAAATTTAAGGGAAGGAGCGTACTGGTAAATAGACCATTCTAGACCATGATGGAGACACCACAGTTCACCCAAGGACTTGGGCAGGGCACAGAGACTCGAAATACATCGCATAAATGCAGATTATATTCCAAGTTCAACAGGAGGGGGTGGGGGTGCCCACAGTGGACACAGCACTTAGCACCTTGAACACAGTGCTTGAGCCTTCAAACCCTTCACAGCATATGTTCCACTGTTCAAGGTAGCCCTCGAGGATTATGGGGCACTGTCTCCTTGTGCGTACTTGCAACCACTTGAATACCCTTGATGCATGCCTTCAAGTGTTTGAACACCATTTGACCAGTAGGTCACCATTTTTGTGCATATCCAAGCATACAACAAGAAGGGGCTTATCACTGGTCTCTGTTATTGTGATCTGTTTCCTTTGCTATGACTTTATTATATTCAATGGACAATTAATTACTTAGTATAAATACCAGACTTGATCTCCCTGTACTTCAGTTCAAATATTTCATTGCCCAATCCCATATTATATGCTATACTGGTGTATCCAATACAAACCCTTTCTCCAAACTCTGGACTCCATCTGTCTTGTCTGACTTCTGTTCTCTCTTCCTTTCCTCAAGCTTGCTCTTGAACCTCTCCTCCATCTTCTGTCCAACTCTATCAGCCTCCATTCTCTGGCCTCTGACCTCCGACCTCCATCCTGCTCTTCATCCTGCAAATCGAGGACACCCTTGGAGTTCACAAGGTGTTGCCAATAGCTTTGCCAAAGTCCTCACCATGTACTCTCTGATCTCCAGGCTTGAACCTCCATCTCCACCCTCTGTACTCCAGCCTGCAGGTCTTACCAGCATGCAACTTAACACTGTGATGGGGAGCTGTCAACTTTAGGATCCTAAGTATAATGAACACAGAACAAGAGTGATACATCATCACATTGTCAGAGTCAAACCAGAGAGTACATGCCATGCACTGCAGATATGGTGAGCAAAGTCAATGATTGAGTGTACAACACCATGGTCCATAGACAATGTGTTTCAAAAAGAGTATGAGATCCAAAAGGATAGGACAGGGTCAACTATATCCATTTCCAATGTAATGTCAACTGGTCAGAGGGCAATGTGGGAAGGAGGCAACCTCCAATCACAGTCCAGTGTCCCAACTTTCTTGGACAGACTATATCAGATCATAATGGATTCTAATACCACAGGATGCTGGTACATTATATTGCATTTAGACTGAGGTTGCAATCAACCACAATATGTAATCCATTATCACAATGTGAATCAATTCACTTACTCTATAATAGCATTGGTGTGTCCCTGCAAAGTTAATTATATGATTTCAATATAATTACAATGCCGAGTGATTGGAGCCCCAAAAAGAATGTTGGACAAGGTCAGTTTGGCAGTTGCTCGGCCGGACCGGGCCCGGGTGCCGGAGCGATCACGTGGAGCCATAATTTCCGATGAAGTGGCAGTAGACGCCCAGTGCTAGAGCCTGTCTCTGTCAGTGCCAGCGACCTCGAAAACGATCAGTCTGACTCTCCTGTCCGCAGTCTCTTCTACCCCCATGGATCCCTCAAGCAGCTCTGGTCAGGATCCCACCTCTGTGCTCAGGAACGCCAGCTTCTCGCACGCAAACGGCTCAGCACAGGCGGACAGCCCGGTCACCGCTGCTGACGTCCTCCTCGGTTCATACGATCCCACAAAACTACACCCGTTGGCCGCGATAGAAGACAAGCTGGACTATCTGCTCCTAGAAGACGACAAGACGAGCGATCTCCCCGGTTCGGGCACGGCAATCCCGTCAAGGGGTTGGAGTGACGACCTATGTTATGGCACCGGGACTATGTATCTTTCCGGTACGGGTCACACCATGTTGCGGCTCTTCTTCTGTACTCGTGTTCCTTCCGAGCTTTCTGTTCGCATTCCATTCCATCTTTGACCATCCTTATTGTCTTTGCACCATCACATGCTTACCGCTCGTTCCTTCAGGTCTGGCCTTGGGCGGGGTGTGGGGCCTGCGTGAAGGCGCGCGAAGACCCCTAGCAGTCTCAAACGCGAGGCTGCGAATTAACAGTATACTTAATTCCGTGACCCGGAGAGGAACATTCATTGGCAACTCGGCGGGTGTCCTTGGTCAGTCGCCTTCCCTAATCAGTCTCACTTTTTTGTTCTCACTTGTCCTATCCGTTAGCCCTTGTCTACAATACCATCAACTCAACAATCGATTACGCGCGAGGCGAGCACGATACGTTAGGCAGCATGGCGGCGGGTGCATTGACAGGCGCTCTGTACAAATGCACAGGTTAGTATCATTAATTTCTTGACAAATCCGCGAAGGTTCACTTAGTCCCTCAGCTGGCGTGCGCCCCGCCCTGGCGGCTGCAACTCTTGTTTCGTCATTCGCGGGTCTTTGGAGTTACGTCAAGCGCAGCGTTTGATTTCTAGTACTTACGCATATAATACACCTAATTTTCGTTTGTGAGTTCACCGCTCAGATCCGATTGCTCATCACCCGTGAATGTCCCCTTAAACTCGAACAGGCCAGTTTGGTCCTGACGTGTGGTTTGTCGATCCGGTGCCGTTAACTGCGATGTCGCCAGCCTTTTCGAATCCTGGGGGCCGGGGGTTGTGCGTCAACGCCCAAAGGAGTTCTCTGCGCTTCCCATCCTCTGTGTATATGTGCTCACACGGCGCAGGTCCTTATTGTCTTTTCATCCATCCGTGCGACCTCAGTATCTAGTCCAGATCTGTGGTATCTCATTGTTGTTTCCCCCTGCTCCCCCTCGCTCCTCTCGTTGCCGTCGCGACCAGAGGATAAATAATGCTCCAATTTTCGGTCATATCTTCTCCATCTTCCGACCTACTCCCTTCCTTGGAAGGGTCACCGAATGTAGAGGTTGGAGCGCCAGACAATTCCGTACTTTCTCGCAGTATATATCGCAATTCGGAACTGGAACACAGAAGGTGTCGGGACGACAACACTAGGCTGAGACATGTGCGTCTCAACGTTTCGTTCAATGTGTGGTTAGTCTGTATATCTGCCAACGGGACAGGTGCGTCTCGATTCAAAGCTCCACGTGAACTAGCCAGCCGATCCACATATCCAGACCGTCTATTAGTGGAGGATGACGTTGGAGCCTTAGTGCTCTTCCAGAACAATGCAGGCAACAAAAACCTACATTATCTTGCACCATCTGCACCGGGGCGCCGCAATACTGCAGTGGATGGTAAGAAGACGACCACGGCACAGGCCAGTTTACGAGCCTCCCACTCAAGCGATAACCCGATCCGAGTTGGTAAAAGCAACACACAACGACATGCTCAGCGAATGCAGCCGTACCCAAGTACTTCACTTGCAGCGAAGACTATATCCCCGGAACTATGTAGTAAATCAAAGTATGTCGATCTTCAGATACTACATACGTTAGCTCATGCTGTCAGATCTTATTCTATCGAGATAGTACAGCACCCCGCAAAAGCAGCTGAATGTGGGGATGCAACCCTCACTCGTCTACCATTGGCACCGCCTCTAATAGCCCGACTCGTTGTGTCCGGTGATTCTGATGCAGGAGTAGTCGAGTGAGTCTTCGCAATGCTCTACGGCTGTGCGACCAACGTACTCAACTATTTGAAAGAGATCCTGATCTTGCATTTCTTGTGGCGCAGGTTTCCCTCGACTCTGGGCGTGAGCCGATATCTCCAGAGACTTCTGGACATGCCGGCAGTTCAGATACCGCGCGGCTGCTGTACGGAAGCCTCGTCTCTTCCCCGCACATACTGCGTAACCTTCAAGGACGACAAGGGGTGTATTTTCTCTTTCCTGATGTTAGTGTGCGCATACGGGGACGATACCAGCTCTGCGTTACATTGTTAAGACTACCCAGGTAAGCGCTATTTCCCTTTCAATTTTCTTCGTGAATTCAACGCCATAGCAGACCAGACCTGCCCGAGTTCATGGGTGGTCACAGAGCTGGAGCCGCTCTTGCCCAGGCCCGGTCCTTACGATTTGACGTACTCCCGCGCGAAGACTACACTGCGCCTGGTAGGCGGCATATCAATGTACTTAAAGGCTCTCAACTCATCGATTCCTGGAATGTGACCTTTCCCCCAAAGCTCAAACCCCGTTGACACAATATTTTCTGCAGCAGGGAGCCCGCATGTATGCCTTCGCGTCGCCCCCATCATCCTCTTACAGAGGTTAGACACGCAAATGGAAACTTAGATTCTGTGGTGCGTCAGGTTCGTAAAGAAGCACGACATGCTGCTCATTCTGCTTGACGTCGGCAGGTTGTCCTGTAGATGATAAGGGAATGGCTTTGTTATACGTTCGTTCATCACCGTTTCCTGTTTTTGTTCACCTCCCTTTGTATCACGGTCTCATCACCGTTTATCCTTTGGCCCTGGAATCATGCCATCTCTCATGTCATCCTCGCATTGTACACTACTTGGCTCAAATCTGTCCAATGTCATGGCTCATGTCTAGATGCACTACAGGTATTATTACATTGTTCTCCACGGTTGTCTGATCTGCCACCTCATGGTGTCCTCTGAGGTTAGAAGACTGTACCGTCACTCTCAATGTCAATCGGTGGACCACCTGTAGCAGGCCGCTTCTGTTTCGCTATCTCACGACCGCCCTTCCACGTTGCACTCTCCAGTATTTGAGCGAGTGTCAGCTCTGCCGCGCTCAGGCTGAGGTTCTGGCGAATAGCATCAGCTATCCGATCGCTGCGAGAGAAGTGGGATCAGTGAGATATCAAACAGGCGTTTAGCTGCCTACAGTCCAATGATTGTCATGGCTCGCCATTCGACAATCGCAGGGTGAGAAGGCGGGAGTTTGGGTATGTTATTACTGGCGTTGGGATAAAATGACGATGCCAGTGCGCCCGGCTTTAGTTGCAGTACACCGAGATCGAGGAGCAAGCCTCCTATTCGACCGATCAGTTTTGGGCATGCTAACAGGTATAATCTCTGCACACACCATTGCGATACTCAGGCAGTCCAGTCATATACTCAATGCCTTCGACCTTCCAACCGAGTACCTTTTGAATGGGTTCGAGAAGACTATACGTGATCCATCCGGTGAGTTTGTGGAAGGGCACAAGCTCGTCTCCCTCCACCACTGCCGTCGGCCTGAGCACATCACAAGGCCATACGTCACCGAGCGAGATGCCACCCAAAGATGTCCGCGTTTTGGGCCAAATCGGTGCAAGACCTTCTATGAGAGCTGTCCATAGGGAGAAGATGTGGATCTTCCGGGCAGACCCGTCTACTCTCGACTCGCCCTCGAGGAAGTCTGGCAATGAGTAGCAGAATCAGCTCCTTCCCCGCGGCGTTTGGTACCCAAACTTACCGACGAGATTACCTGGCCTAGAGCTGCTTCCGAAGAAGTTCGGACTCGCTCGCAGAGCATCGGCCAGATTTACTAGCAGTGAAGAGCGACCTTCCAGACCGACCATAGGGTTGGCTGAGCTGACCTGCATTGCAGAAGCGGTCCGCTCCGGGTTAATGTGTGACAAGCCCTCGGCTGACCGAATCGAGATACTTAGAATGTAGGTCAGAAGTCAGCGCATGGACATACCATCAACTCTGTGCGGGTTCTGACTGTCCGAAGAGAAGAATCCTTGCTCAAACATATTGATGCTGGCGACACCGAGGCCCTCTGATCTGGTGAAGTTCAAACCCGACTCCGGTTCATGATAAGACCAGCTATTTCCAGCACCGGCGTCGAGGAGCACAGAGACTAGGAAGAGGTCCAGGAGCCTCTTGGTGATCTCCTTGTCATCGGGAGGGTTAGCCGAAGCCCTCCACTTGCTGATCAGAGGCTCAACGCGGAGTCTGCCAGCGTCGAGATGCCGCCATCGACCGTGAGGCGGTATCGAACCGAGATCAGTCCCGAAATCGCGCTACACAGAGTCGACACAGTGGGAGAGTTGGAATGAATCAATTCACGACATCGCTATGCATCCAGCTCACACCTTTATGATGCCTACGCAGAATGCAGCCACATCCGTTTCCTTCTCTGGATGGTATGAGAAGTACTGGAGCTTGCCTTCTTCGGCAAGGGCATGTACCCGACCACATCGCTCACGTATGGCGGGAAGCGTACGGAGGTAGGCTGCAGTCTGTTCGGCAGTGAGTGGCTTTCCAAAGTTCATCATGATGGTGGCTGAGATCTGTGGTGGAAGTGAACGACTAAAGCCTGCCGCGCGCGATCGGTAGTACTACACACTCGGGCTCAGCTGCATGTCACCCGAGGCTGTATTGGTCTGATCGGTCACGTAAAGGAACGTCGCCTCTACATACAATGTACGGTACTGAACACGGTACTTATGTACGTACAGGTGACGGCATTGACTAGGCTGGCAGAACGACGGCAGCATGATCAGAGTGATCACGCTGCCGATGTGGGCTCCAGACCTCGCGTCTTCCAGAACGGATGCTGCCACCACTTCCCGTCGACCTTGCGCGACTGGACGAATCTTCCACCCACATTGGCCCTTTCACACCGCTCAAGCACCCACAGCTCTTCCACCCCCAATCGCTGGACGTACTGAGCCATGCGGTCATAATTGAGACCGACTGCATGCGGCCCATGGCTGTCATCTGACAAGGCGAAACGTCCACCGTGCTTCATAATAAGCTATCATAGTCGTCGGACACTTCAGAAATAGGTCACTACGCAAGCAGAACAGGACTCGCCTCAGCCACGTCTTCGCCTGGATAGGAAGCGGCCCATCCTTTCCTCAAAGCCGCAGCATTCAATTCAAACAGCGCGCCATAGCTAATAGCGTATGCGACGTTTCTCTCTACTTTTTCCCAAGCGGATGGGTAGTCGCCGAATCGCAAGGTAGGATTGTATAGCCGACATAGGTCGACGTGCCCAATGATTTCCGGTTGGAAGCGCCTAAGCACTTCGTACTGGGCATCAAAGTACGCACAGAGTAGGGCTTCCATCCGTTGGTGGTCTTCTTCGCCTGAGGGGTGTGAAGGACCGAAGCTGTCCAGCGCTTTCCCAAACATGGCGGTGTCGAAGTCGATAGGGATGGTGTGAACATGATGCACGGATCCCACCAAATATTCTATTCGCCCCCGTTGTTTGCTGAGAAGCGTTTCCAAGTGCGCGAGATCTTCTCCGGTGATGAACTCTGTCTCGAGGCCAACCAGTAGCGTTATGTCGTTCGCATATTGCTCCTTTAATCGGTGGGCTTCCGCCAGAAAGGCATCAAATTGCGTGGCCAGTGCAGCGAGAGTCATGCCATCCTTCCCATGCCAATGAGAAAGCCCATCGGATGAACACCAGACGACAAAGCATTCGGCAAAGTGATTGACAATAGCAGATGCGAATTTACCTCTTCGGGATACAGATCTGTCAGGCGGTAGCGAGGTACGTGCTCCGTTAATCCGTAGACTTCGAAGCCCTGTTGTATTGCCTCGCGCACAACGTCCTCTAGCGTGCCAGCCGCATGTTTACAGAATTGTCCAGAGTGCGAGTGGTGGCTGTAGGGCATCGGTTCGGAGTCTCCGAGTCGGAGGTCGGGCTGTGCAATAATATCTCAAACGTCAGCCGGAAGCGCAGCTCAATGCCGGTCGACGTACCAGCAGTATATGCTGCAGAACCGCTGTAAGGATAGTGCGTGCAGGCTGTGTTCAAACCCGCGGTCAAGGCTGTGTCATGAAGCTAGCGAAGGCCTGTTGGCTACGCTGCGACATTGAGTTTGGGCGTCTGCACGTGTCCCGCGCAGTCTCTCACGGGTGGGCCGACTCACATATAACAACTCATCGGTTGTTTACACCCTTCTCTCTCTCTCGTACCTTCCACTTGTTCCTGGGTATGTCTAACAGGGATTACTACAACCAGGGTCAGTACTACCCTCCTCAAGGTTGGTGCTACAACCTGTTTGCTTGATATTTAAGCCGCTGACCGACAAGTAATTCCACATCCAGGTCCTCCCCAGGGTCAGGGTGGTTACTACCCCCAACAACCACAGCCCGCGTATGGTGGTTATCAACAGCCGTATGGTGGGCAGTACCAACCTCAGCCACCTCCCCAGACTGTATACGTGTAGGTCACTCAGTGCATCAGGTGTGCGATGCTTCTCCTGACGGCGTGGTGCTCTCTACAGACAACAGCCAGCTCAGCAGAAGGGTGGAGGGGATGACTGCTGTGCCTGTCTAGCTGGAGCATGCTTGTGCTGCTGCGCTGAAGGTGTGTCTTACTGCTCGTACGAGCTGCGACTCAAACTGAGAATATTGCCTTTCCAGAGGTTTGCTGTGACTGCCTATTCTAGACAGATGATGACTTCATGATGGATGCTTTCTCTCTGTGCCATTGAATGGCGATTGGCGAAGTTCATGACTGGCGATTCCTTCATACCCCCACCTCGGCCGTGGCGCGGTTCCTAGTTCATATCTGTATATCAGGACTTTCCAGGCCTTCTGTGATCTACCGCTATGTATCCTTCTTTGAGTTTATAGCGCGTAATATATGGTTATGAGCCCGATGTGGCTGCGTCATCGAAGGCATGTCTCAAAGTGATTTGAGCCGGGGAGGAGTGCGGCAACGAGGTTTGAGGGCGGTGTCCGCGGCGCGATTGCCGGTGGTCCCGCGGGTCCCCCTCCGGAGACGAGTACCACGCTGGGCAAGGCAAATTCCAGGCAGTTGATAGGTCGGGACGAGTCGGCAACGGAAGCGTGTTCCCCCGGACGTGACGCCCGTTATGCGTGACACCTATACGGTCATCTCCTGCTCCTCGTTGTCTCAAATCCCCGTCATTGACCGTCCTCCGCCAAAATGCTGTCCAGGCTCCCTGCGGGTGCACTGAGGAACGTCGGTGCTGTCGTAGGCCCCCGTTTTTCCTGCTCTACCTCAAATGCGCGGCTTGTGTCCGTAAGTGGTTCCGCACATACCACCGGTGCTCCGGCTCAACGTCACGTATCACCCAGCGCGCCAGGTTTGCATCGACAAGCTCGGGCTCGTCTGCATCCTCTGCTTTTGAGGTATGTTCTACGCCGGGGCTTGTATAACGTCCGAAAGGTACTCATTGCACGGACGAAGTCTTTCATTAACTCCCGCGCAACCCTCGCTTCCGTGACACTTTTCACCGCCGGCTCGATCGCGTGGTACACAAGCCTCTACGGTACTCTGCCCTTCATTGGCGAGGTGCACGCAAACTCGGCTGCTGACGAGGGTCTGCACCCTCCGCACTATCCCTGGTCGCACTCCGGCTGGTTTGACTCTTTCGACCATGCCAGGTCAGTCCTTTAACTCCGCTCCTCCCGGACCTGGGTAATTAAACTCACGTTCCGTTCCGTGTCCTAGCGTCCGCCGAGGTTACCAGGTGTACCGCGAGGTCTGTGCCGCTTGCCACTCGTTGGACCGCATTGCCTGGCGCAACTTAGTCGGCGTCTCCCACACAGTGGATGAGGCAAAGGCTATGGCTGAGGAGGTCGAGTACGAGGATGGACCGGATGACCAGGGTGAAATGTTCCAGCGGCCAGGAAAGCTCTCTGATTACATGCCTCCCCCATATGCCAACGAGGAGGCTGCTCGTGCTGGCAACGGTGGTGCCCTCCCCCCTGACCTGAGTTTGATTGTCAAGGCTCGTCACGGCGGTCCGGTGCGTATTTTGCAGTGAATGAGACTTTTTGATGTAGAGGGGCTCACATTATGCTGTAGGATTACATCTTCTCCCTCCTGACCGGCTACAGGGACCCTCCGGCTGGTTTCGAGATCCGTGAGGGTATGAACTACAACCCCTACTTCCCCGGTAACGCCATCTCGATGGCTCGTGTCCTGTTCGATGGCCTTGTTGAGTACGCCGACGGTGAGACATTGACGAACTCTTATTACCCGCGAGCCTATGAAATGACACTGGGACTAGGAACGCCCGCGACGACCTCGCAGATGGCCAAGGATGTCGTCACATTCTTGAACTGGGCGGCGGAACCGGAGCACGATGAGCGGAAGAAGAGCGGATTGAAAGCCGTCATCCTCTTCTCGGCACTCACTGCGATCAGTTTGTACGTCAAGCGCTTCAAGTGGTCTGTGATCAAGTCGAGGAAAATCAGTGAGTGATTTTCATTGCGTGTGCGGGACTGTATGCTCACCTGTTCTGTCTGTAGTTTACAACCCTCCTGCGGACAAGTCGACTCACTAGCGGACTAGACATAGAGCTGTGATCTGGGAACATTATGAAGTAAATAGTATTCTCAATCGAGAGTAGTCTTTCTGGTCGCTTATGTCGTCGCGTCCCTGTAATGAAATGAGAGAAGACGAGAGGGATCATTCACGTCCTGCCGACTATTTATCGACCGAGTTAACGCCTTCTCGCCATGTGAGGATCTGGATTACAGAACGGCGGCCGTGAGAAGCCCCGATTCGGCAACCACGACATAGCTGCACCTTCTTTGCCTGTTCTCCCATCAGCACCCTTGTCAGAGCTCTGAGTACCAATCCACAGTAGCGACTACAGCACGGGTGTGCATGCTTCATAAAGAGCCTTAACTTCATTGGATTCCTCTAGAACTGACAACCGCTCACCATGTCTTCGGAAAGTTGGCCACCCCCGCTCAAGTGTGTCACTTCGTTTGCACGCCGGGCCATGTCTCACTAGTTCATTGCTACCCAGAGAATGGGTTGCAAGATGCCTAGGCCAAATGACAGACGCAAATCGGGAAGAGGCTCAGGCTGAACTTAGAAAGGTAATAGCTGACGCATTCGTGAACAAGACACTATGGACAACTGATTGGGGAGGCGTCCAACTGCAAAGGTGTGTCCCAGTGATGTTCAGATGGCATTGTCGGTCGATTGAGCGTGCAACTCTTTTGAGTCTACTCCCCAAGCCCCCTCCCTCCATTCACAGCTTCAACAATCTCAAGCGTAAACTGTGAGTGTTGTGCGAAGTCTCGCTGTATTCAATCCCTCATCTTTATTCCCGTAGAAACGACACGCACATATCTACGAGCAAGAAAGTAAAGAAGACGACGGTTAATAAGGCTGCATCGGCGAACTCGTTTGACCCTAATGATGTAGCGGCGCTTAACCGCAGAGCAGCTCGTTTCCAGCGGGAACATGACCTCGAACGGCAGAAGGGCATCCGTGGTCAGACAGGTCATGCACATTCTCCCTATTCTCATGTCTATGCGAACCGATCCTCGACCCCTGCACTTGACGGCGATGCCCCAGAGATGAACGCTGTGCGTTATCAAGCTTCTCTTTGAGGCTGGCTAGGCTAACGATAGACGTCAAGAACGTACCGAACTGGGACAAGTACACGATTGTCGGCACCTCACGTGAAATCTTCAAGGACTATCTCCGTTTGACTTCGGCGAGTGCTCTCATTCCCGTTGGGGCTGCTCCACACTCATTCCGCGCACTACTAGGAACCTAAACCAGAGCAAATCCGACCGTACCCTGTTCTTCAGGAGACTCTCGCTCAGCTGAAGAAACGTTGGCGCGAGAAGGCCAATTACAACTGGATATGCAGCCAGTTCAAGAGTCTTCGACAAGATCTCACTGTGAGTAGTGATGCCCTACGTAACCAGGGCACCTATTGCAGGTGTCGACTTACGGACTTCGCAGGTTCAGCGAATCAAGAACGAATTCACTGTGACGGTGTATGAAATACATGCACGCATGGCCCTAGAAGTGGTACGTGTGACCTCACTCCTTTTTTTGCAAGTTGTGATTGATAGGTGGTGGCCAGGGCGACATGGTAGAATATAATCAGTGTCAAGCCATGTTGCGTAACCTATATGAACTCGGCATCCCAGGGAAGGTGGAAGAGTTCACCGCGTATCGCATCCTGATGTTGTTGCATGGGCGGAACAGAAGCGGTCAGTGCCTTTGATTTTGTCATACACGGTAGGGGCTAAACTGTGTGCGGCGTATCTCTAGATTTAAATCTATACGTAGGTCAGCTAACCGACAAACAGAAAGTGGATCCGGCAGTGCGGCATGCTTTGGATGTTCAAAGGGCTTTGGCGATGGGAAATTATCACAGGCTGTTTGACCTATACTTGAACGCACCCAACATGGGTGCATACATCATGGACCACTTTATTGACAGGGAGCGTGTACGTGCCCTCATTGTTATGACGAGAGCGTGAGTTTCATCATGTATTCATCATCGTCCTTTGCTCACCTGACGAGATGATGCAGGTATCGTACACTACCTCTGTCGTTCATCCAGAACGAGTTGGCATTCGATAGTCTGGCACAAGTCCGCGATTTCCTCACGGATAGCAGAGCAGGCACCTTCCAAAACCCAGACGCGCCGGATGCAGAGAAGATCCTGGATTGCAAACCAGCTGGTGCCCAGCTCGCGCAAGTGCTCGAGGAGAAATACCGTAAAGTACAAATCAAGGGCGCTGTCTAGATGCGCGACTCCCCACCCACGAACTGTTCATGTATCCGACGATCCTCCTTTGTAATGTCCCATTCCGCATCATTGCCACTGTTCGCCCGCATATATTTGCCCGTCCGCTCCATTATCCCGCTCAAGACATGGACTTCCCGCATCATCATTTCGTTCCCAGGAGCTCCCTGTTCATCCTACAGTCCGCGGCACCTCCTATCCTGGAATTCAAGGCCGATAACGTCCCATCCCAATTGGCCGGTAGTGGCAGATGGAGTATAGGTTTGGCTTCCAGTATGTATATCACGTTTTCTTATTGTTGCAATACATCTTCGCGCTTCAAGCTTTATCTTGACCGGCCAAACTTAATCACGCATGCGCGCTGGAATAAACCTTCGCAGTACCACTTCCCGGACTGAGTAATGTGCTAGACAGGCTGGGGAGGATAGGAGCTCCTGTGAAACTCGTGACCGTGCAGGGATGGTTACGTAGGTCAATATGAGCGTCTTCGGGTTGTCAATGTAAGTCTACGACACGATGCGTCGTACATGTACATACCTTCTGCACCTGCGAGTTGACGCGATTCACTGTGCTCAACCATGTCCAGGAGAAAGGCTGCGAGTTTGCGAGATCGAAAGGCGACGTCTCTTGATCTTCTGGGTCTTCGTACACGGGGATGATGACAATGGCAAACCTGGCGGCTGTCAGTCCCTTCATCCCACTGACAATGGTCTCATACACACTCGGCATGATGGAACACAGGACCACGTTTGTATAAAAGCAGATCGACGCAGAACTTGATGCCTCCCTTTATAATCCATCCGAGGGAACGGTAGTAATGATACGCCGCATAGTTCACCATAAATGGGCTGTCGAAGCGGTTTGCGTAGATTTCGGAAACCACACCGGGGATGTAGGTACTGCCATGTATTTGTTGAAATGCAGTCCATATTTGCTTCAGAGACATAGACTCAGACTACAGGCTCGACTTTAGCAACAAAAATCCATCCACGGCGATGCATAGCTACCGTTGTCGGGTCTATGATGGTGAGGCAGTCGAGGCTCCAGGCTAGGAAGAACGCTTCTTGTAAAGTAAGTTGCAAGTGCTCCAAGTCGGGCACGGAGTCCTCGTCAAACTCTACGGTTCGTTCTTCATCAGGTATAGGGCTCAGGCTAGGTGACTCTTCTGTGACGAGTTGTTGCGGCCTCCAGGTCGCCCCCGACGGAATTACGACGGAGGACTTCGCTTCGCGACCCTCCGTGAAAGCAGCCTCCGCTTCTGCTGCAGCCTGTGCTATCGCAGCGGCACGATCGAGCTTGAATTGCTTGCGTTCGGCCCTACGCTTTTCTCTGATTTCTTCAGCAGTCATGTCTGAAAGGTGTCAGCTCAAGGGCATCGACAGAAGATATATAGCCCATACGTTTTCCCGCCGCGGCTCTACCTGCGCTGATTTGTCTCGTTCTCCACGAAGGCTCACTCCGAGATAGATCACCCTTGCCGAAGAAACCTCGTCGCCACATGATCATCGCATCCTTAGAGTCTATTACCCATACAGACCGCGAGTGTGGATCAAATATTCCCGTGCAATGGGGGTTGAGCATCCTAGTGCCGGAGACACCGAAGAGGCCTAGTATGTGACTGGTCCATGAGTGAGATTTCTCGAAAGTGATTGGTAGTGAGTGGCCATAGAGGCGGTTATTTTCAGCACGGCGAGCACCGCCTTTCTTCGGACCTCCCTGCTGGTTCTGTGAGGGTGTGATGAGCGACATGACTGAGCAAGAACGAAAGTAGAGATGGTCTAAGTCGAGGGAGACAATATTAATTGACCGAGCAGCCAAACAGCGCGTCAACAGCGCGTCGTCCCTCTTGCGCGTCTGCTCACGGGCGTCTCGTAGGCCTCAGCCATATCCAAATTCCTCTGCGTTGACTGCACGTCCCCATCATGTCAGACAAGCGAAGGGCAGAGATAGAGGCGAAGAGAGCCAAGCTTGCGGAGCTTCGCAAGGCCAGGGCTGACAGGCAAAAAGTAGACGCTGAACGTCGCCTTTCCGAGGTCTGTCTACTCCGCCATGCATATATTCTAGTCTTACAGCCATCCCAAGTCCACAGGCCCATCTACTGTCCGCAGGGATGTGGACGACCTCGTTAGCTCACTCATTGGCACCGACATTGGGCGGCGAGTAGACAGCCGAGCCGGCTCCCCAGGGCCGACCTCAATTCCGAGCACCCCATCCCTTCCACAAAACAGATCCCTTGCAGGCCCATCCACGCTTTCACCCTCCGGTCGTCTCAGTAGACAGAGCGATGCTACGTCCGATCGCATCAGCGTTGGCACAACTTTTGTGCAATCATCGACGAATGGCACGACGGACCATGTCGTAGACCGGTATGTTGGCATGTCCCTCCATTCCGCCTTTGGCTCATGGGTGCAGTATCATGACCCCGCGGATAGTACCAGACCTGATTGATGTTGAGGAGGAGCTCTTCGAGCTGCCGCAGAAGGTACGTCTGCGCTGAATCGGTTTGTCCTGTTTGATACGTATCCGCGTTGTCCCTAGGAGCGCGTCATTTACAACAAAGAAGTGCAAACCATAGACATTGGTAGTACATCCTCAGACGAGTCTGATGGGGAAGCGCGAGAAGTACTTGCTCAGAAGGAGCGTGAAGCCGAGGAAGCTGCTGAGGCCGCTCGCGAACGGGAACTAGAGGCGGAGAGCATCCTCTTGGACAAGCAAATAGAAGAGGAAATCAGAGGTCCGTCAGCAATATCCTCCCACTTAATATTTTTGTGACATGCTGCGATCGCAGAAATGACAGAGGAGGAGAAGACTAGTATATTCGCGGCACCAGAGTTCCTTGATTTCGTTGAGCAGTCAACGAAGATCATCCAGCGAGCATTGAATGACAATTATGACTACGTTCGTGACTACACGATCGGGACCGAGGCGGGCGGGTACGTCCAAGCAAAAGGAGATGCGACGAAATTCTCATTCGCTTGAACAGGGATGACACCGAAGGTCGACGCGTGAAGTGCATCTGTGCATTTCACAGCGAGCGGTATGGGAAAAACCGGTCCATTACAGATGTGGCCTGGTCGCCAAAGGTAAGGACCAGCCATGCATCTGGTGCGCTTCGCTCAAGGACAAGCAGTTTCCGGAACTCAGCTGTGCATCGTACAACAAGAATCCTGCCGCTCTGAATGAGCCGGATGGCATTGTCGCCGTCTGGAATCTTCATCTTCTCGAGCGACCAGAATTTGTGTTCCATTCCCAGGTATGTCTCATGCCGCCGCCACCAGAATTTGCCCATTGACACGCGCAGTCCGACGTCTTGTCAGTGACCTTCTCACCTTTTCATTCAAACCTCATCTTCGGCGGAACGTACTCGGGGCAAATCCTCCTATGGGATACACGCTCGAAGCATCTGCCCGTACTGAAGACACCGCTTTCTGCAGCAGGCCATACGCATCCTGTGTATGCAATGCAGATGGTGGGAACCCAGAACGCGCATAACCTGATCACGAGCAGCACCGATGGGACAGTATGCAGTTGGCTGGTAGACATGCTAGCCCAACCGCAGGTGGGCATCTCGAGCTAGTTCTCATGGCGCGCTGCTGACGTCGTTCGTGTTATGCAGGAAACCTTGGAACTCGTGCACGCTGGCCACAACAAGACTGGTGAGGTGGCGATTACGACGCTCGACTTCCCGGACAACGAAACGACGACGTTCTGGGTCGGTACCGAGGAAGGCAACGTCTACCAGGCCAACCGATATGACCGGGCGGGAGCAAAGGCCGGGCTAAACCAATACGACGTTTACAAAGGACACTCCGGTCCTGTCATGGGGCTGCACTTCCACCCACAGCACGGGCCGGTCGACTTTTCGGACATGTTCCTCACGTGCTCCGTCGACTGGACGGTCAAGCTATGGCGTGCAAAGTCGCCTGCGAAGCCGTCGACCGCAGCAAACGTCATTTCGCCGATATACTCGTTCGATGAGGCGGACGACTATGTGTACGATGTCAAATGGCACCCGTCGCATCCAGCGCTCTTCGGTGCTGTGGACGGCTCAGGCCGATTCGACGTGTGGAATTTGAACTGGGACACAGAGGTAAATCATGATGACCCTGGCGGACAATCTCAGTGACGTGAGCGCTGACGTTGTACCAGGTATCTGCGGTGTCGACGATAGTGGGTTCTGGGCGAGCGCTGAACAAGTTGCAGTGGGATCGGAAGGACGGGCGACGAGCAGCGATGGGAGGGAGCGACGGAAAGCTGTATATCTACGACATCGGAGACATGGCACTCGCAAGGGAGTCCGAGTGGACGGATTTGCAGCGGACCATCGCCGGTGTGGTCGGAGGCGGAGCGCAGAACGGGATCGTTGAGGCTGGGCGGTAGCGAGTTTTCGTTTAACTTGCATGTGTCCTCCTTGATGTATTACGAATGTAGCGGCTGTGGTATACCCTGACTAGTACTATGGATGGAGGTCGGCGGCTCGGTCGGCGGGTGGCCGTTCGGGGTTCCGAGGCTGCGAATGGCGGACATCCGTGCGAGTATAAGTATGTAAACGTGGGCGCGCGCTTTGGCGGGCTGCTGCCACCTGGGTGCATTTGGTCGAGCGACTGGCCACCGCGTTCTCCGCTCTGTATTCGGTGCGGAAATAGAGGCAGACATCGCTGGCAGTCGTCTTCGGAGTCTCCGAGCCTGAAATACCGTCAGCTGACGGATCAATGCTAAGCCGTCGGTTGGTATCTTCCCTCGTACCGGCTGCCCCCTTCTCCTGGACCCGCCCGGACAAGCTTGCCCTCTCAGCCACCCCCAGGCGATCCTCCATCTTGCCTTCCTTTTCACCGCGACCTCCACCATCCCGCACCATGTCCGGCTTCAAGCAGGTATCTCCATTGTCATCTCTCGCGTCGTGCCCTACTCATTGCGACGTCGTTGCGTCCAGGAACCACACAAGTGAGTTGCCCAGACCACCCTGCATCCACACCTTATCTGACCTCCCGGCGCTCCCTAGGCTGCTAGTGTATGTTGCACAACGCGATGCTCCCGATCACGATTCCTCACTCACTGCTACGCATTGTCCAGCATCCCGGGACCCATTGAGGTCGCCGATGAGGTATACTTACTCGAACATGTTCACGGGAGAACACCCTGCCCAACGCTTCACAGGTCCTATACGCTAATGCGCATCCCTCCGTCTCTCACATGTCCGCTGAGTTTATTCAAGTCATCGGCGATTGCATACGTATGACCCGCGAGGTCCTCTTCTCCACTACCGGCCAGCCGTTCCTCATCGCGGGCTCCGGTACGCTGGGTTGGGATCAGGTGCGTCAAAGGACGGTACGATCTTGATCGTGATCTGTGGCTAAGACAAGATTTTGCTCAGGTTGCTGCGAACTTGACCGAACCCGGCGACTCCGTGTTGCTGTTGAACAGCGGGTACTTTGGGGACAGCTTCACGGAGTGGTGCGGTTTTCATCCGCTTATCTATCTTCCGTCGTCATTCATCGATATGCACTAGTCTCCTTGCATACGGCGCAGAAGTAGACGAGGTCCGCGCAGACTTTGGGACAGCAGCGGACCTAAACGATGTAGAGAAGGCGCTGAAGGCGAAGAAATATAAGATCGTTGCCTTCACCCATGTGGACACGTCGACAAGTGCGTAGCATAAGTCCATTTTCATACACATTGTTGAGCGTACAACCATCAGGCGTCTTGTCTGACGCTAAGGCAATCGCGGAGACTGTGAACAGAGTATCGCCCGAGACCCTTGTGCGTACTCCTCGTAGCCTGGAACGCACGCACTGACGTCGTACAGGTCGTCGTAGACGGGGTATGCTCTGTAGGGAGTGAAGAAATTCTCTTCGATCAATGGGGACTCGATGTTGTGCTTACCGCAAGCCAGAAGGGACTTGCTACACCCCCTGGTCTCAGCATTCTGATCGCCAGTCCTAAGGCCATTAAGGTTCGTTCTCACCGCGGACACACCCCGCTTCGCCATCCGTATCAGGATGACTCTAACTAATACCCACAGGTCTTTGAGGAGCGTACACGCCCACCTGCGTCATACTATGCGAGTTGGAAGAAGTGACTATTCATAGCCATCGTACATTGGGTTATGTTTAATGACCGAGCAGGTGGCTGCCTGTCATGAAGTCATACGAGAGCGGCATTCCAGCCTATTTTGCCACCCCGCCTGTGAACCTCATCTATGCCTACCATGCCTCGTTGACACAGCTCACCAAGGCAAGACCGTCCCTCCAAGAGCGTTTTGCCCTGCACCGGAAGGCAAGTCAGCGCATCAAGGATGAGCTCGCCTCCATCGGGCTCAAGCAACTACCGCTTGACCCGTACTACGCGGCGAACGGCATGACGGCGGTGAGTCGATTACTGCGAACCGCAGTGTCTCATGACAACGGATCCTGCTCTCAGGTCTACTTCCCCGATGGTCTTAAGGCGCCCGATGTCATTCCGCGTCTGCTGAAGAAGAACGTTGTGGTCGCCGGCGGCCTGCACAAGTCCAACAAGGGTATTCCTTCCTGCCATCTCTCCACGGCAGATCACTGACGTCTTCTTCGCGGCCGCCTTCAGATAAGTACTTCCGCATCGGGTGCGCGCGTCCACCACTCAGAGCTACGTATATTGTCACGTACTGACATGAATCACAGGCACATGGGCATTACGATTGTGAACGAGGAGCGCGGAGACGTCGACAAGATCATCACGGCGGTGAAGGAGAGCATCTCTGAGGCGTTGGCGGAAGCCGAGAGCAAGAAAGCGTGAGAGAGCAGTAATTAAGTTGTACAACGAACGAATGAACACTGAACTGATGGGCCCCGCCGTGACGTGCTCCCCGCTGTCCGCTGCGATTCTGAACAGTTCTTCGGAAGTTCCTCGGCTGCTTGCTCGTTTCTAGGTTCGCATTGTCCATCTCAAAAGCTTAAGGGTGCACTCCGGCGATACATGCGCTATAAATAAGCCTTAGTGAAGAGCTTGTGGGGATGTGTTGTGAGCCTGCCCTCATGCTGCGCCTGTGAAAAGTGAGTGGCCCCTGCGTACAGAAGTTCAAGCGAATTAAGTCGTGTCCGTAACAGGTATATTCAGACCCCACTAATGCAGTGGGCTCCAATGTAAAAATGGGTTAATTGGCGTACTACACACAATGCAATCTAACCTGGGTTCGATACCCGCAGCCTTTCTGCCGTCGCCACGGTCCACCCGGTCACCGGTCGACCATTTCACCAATGTGTGAGGGCAACTCCGCTCTGTATCCGCGATTTTCAATGAAGTCTGCACGTGGCTACCGGACATCCTTTGGTCGTTTGGAAACACTGGACACTTTCAGTGAAGTATCGTACGGCGGTCGCAATATCGTCTCCAATACGCATTGGTTTTGTTACACGGTCCGGTTACAGTACGCCAGATACAGATCGAATGCAATGTGAGTATGCCCTGTCTACGATCTCTGGTTCTGATAATTCTCAGTCATCGTATCAGACATACAGTATAAATCACGTTCCGGCAGAGCGGGGCAGCCATGCAGCCAGACTCGTTTTGCATTATGTAAAGGTGCGGTTACACGGATAGGGGTGCAGATGCGAAATCTTGCGCCCGCTGTCAGCAGTGCGACACTAGCGTAATGGCGTTGATAGCTACTATCCAGTGCGTCATATCCAGGCTAAGTGTCCTTGTTGTGAAATGATCCAACTACGGCTAGGCATCTATTAGTCATGATGACAGAATCCACGCATCAACACTGCCAATCAACACTGCCAATCCTAAGCTTTGTGATCATGACATCCCGGGACTATAAGTACTTAGGAGTATGAGTATTTCGCCAGACGCCAGTGATCCAAGCTTCTACATCCTTGACCTGGACATGGCATTGGTAGGCGGTGCCCATGCGGTTCGAGGGGCATTGGGCAATGTGACACTAGACGAGAGCTTGTATCACCTCGACGAGGACGAGAGCGCCTTCTTCAAGGCGCAGACAGGCATAGATAACGACGAGGCCCTCAGAAAACACATACTCAAGGCTCAGAAAGATGCGTACGAGGTCCGTGCCGTTTCTACCAACCAGGCCACCTTAAGATGACTTATTGTGCAGCTTAGGTCTGGCCATTTCCGTGCATCCGGCGTTTCTCGTTCACAAAGTGAGGATATAGACCACCGGACTTTAACGAGGTTGGCCTTGACCAATGACTACAATCGATAGGTTGAAGATATCACGCCTTCCGGCGTATCCACAGCTGGTGGCCATTGGGAAGAATCGCCCGGGCGCTATCCTTTTGGACCTCGGAACTTGCTGTAAGAACCATCAGCGTACTCTTGGAAAGTCGGATCTGAAATCTGTTCTAGTTGGTAACGATCTAAGGAAGGCCGTCGCAGATGGGTTTCCTGTCCGTAACACCATCGGAACGGATATTGAGCCAGGTATTACCCCACCTAGTTAGACCCTTGTCGTGACCGAAGGAACGTGCTCACACGTCCCTCGTAGCATTCTGGCAGCTCGGCCATAAGTTGTTCAACTCGACCCCCGACACTTTCCCGTCGACATTCCTCCCCGGAGACGTCTTCGACTCAGCTTTCCTCGGACTTCAACCTCTGCCGACAGCGATTCCGGACGCGCCTGCGCCCGCCTTGGAGGGTCTCACCAGCCTCAACCCTCTTCATGGGCGCGTCTCTGTAATTCACGCCTCAGCGATCTTCCATCTCTTCGAGGAGTCGAAACAACGCGAGCTCGCACATGCGGTCGCAGGTCTGCTCTCGCCCGAGCACGGCTCCCTGATGCTGGGCAGACACGCCGCAGCGCCGGAGAAGGGCATCCGTCGCTCGGAGGTCGGCGCGAAGCCCTTCGAAATGTTCTGCGATTCAGTGGATAGCTGGAGGGATATGTGGGAGGGCATTTTCGAACCGGGGACGGTGAAGATCGAGACGGAGCTCGAGGAAGTGGCTAACGGCGCGCAACGGACGGGCATTAACATGCAGCTCTGGGAGATGACGTGGTCTGTAACGCGACTGTAAGATGTATGATACCTGTGGAATAACCAATGGATCGTGTAACGTCCATGCCTGCCTGCCGTACCAACCATGTCACAGTTGACGCGGAAGAAGAGATCCACAGTTTGCGTACCTGGCCATCGTTTCAAACTTCTGCGCGAATCTATCTAGCACTGGGATTCGTGGTAGTGTTACTAAGCACACTATAGCGGAAATCATATATGTAGATTGATTACACAAGATGTACAGTGTGTTCTATGCTACATCGACATGTATCGGTACCTGGGACAACACGAAGTCCATCTAATATCCTCACTCAATTAAAATCTCACAGCTGCTCCCACTTGTGTCCGCCCAGCGCAATGAGCCGGTTGAAAAGCTCGTCCCTCCCCTTGATCGCCGTTAAGTATTGTGGCTTCCCGTTCTTGTCCTCGATCCCCAGGCCGTCCACCACCTCACGCCTGAGTGCATACCCAATAATCATCTTCCCCTTCCATCCGTACCCGCCCACCTTCCGCAAGCCCTGGATCTCCGCCAGCGGGATTGCGAACACTGCTGGCGGAACCTCCGGCTCCCCGCCCTTGTCCGTGACCCCAACCGCGTCCTTCGCCTTCGACACGGCGGCCTTCGCATAGCTCGCGAGGTTCTTCGCGAGATCCTTCTCCCACACGAACGACACGCACGGCGTCGCCGCCCCCATCACGAGCACGACATAACCCCGCTTCCCGTGGTAGCGCGCCGCGTACGTCGTCGGCCCGTCGCCCAGGCCCACGCGGCTGCCCGTTGGGCCGCTGATCGTGCCGTCTGGCTTGTCATCGGGCACCGCACCCAGTCGACGCTTCGCTGCGTCCGAGCCGAGCTTTGCCTTGAGGTGGTCCACGCCGATGGCGCTGCTGACGCTCGCCTTCATAGAGCCCTTGACGAGCTTGACGAGCCTGCTCGTCTTGGGCTTCCCCTTTCCGTCCTGCTCCGCGTGGCCGTCGGCGTGATTGACCTTGTCAGCGCCCTCGATCTCGTAATTCGACGTATCGAAGTCGAGATGTTCGTCGGCATGCTGTGCTACCTCGGCTTTCGCGCTGTCGGGGTGCGTATCCGGTTCCTCTACCGCCAGGTTGGTGGACGGCGGCGGGGGGAGTGGTGTGTGGCTCGCCTCCCCAATGCGCAGGAGAGCAAGAGCGAGTTGCGCGTTGGTCGGCACGCCCTTCAGGATTGATCTAAGAGCAGCACGTCAGAACATGTCGCCAATGCTGGATATTCAACACGTACCTCCGCATCTCGAGCATCTGGGGCCAGTTTGGATAATTGGCGTTGAGCCAATGAATCCCCCGTGTCATCAACGGCTGACCGAAGATGACGAATCCGACTGCGAACGTCGCACCCTTCACGAAGAATGCGGCCGGCACGGTAGTGGTCGCAACGAGCACCGGGAGAACCAGTGTCGCGAGTCGCAGACGGGGGGCATGTGAGAACGGCGGGGTAGGAGAGAGGACACTGAAAGAACAGTCAGAACTTTGAGCACAATGTCCAGATTGACGCACTTTCCAAACCGCTCCCAAGTGTCAACGAAGTCGGCGAGCGCACGCATAATGGGCCGTGCCTTGTCCCACATCGCGCTCTCGACATGCTTCTTCGTCGCATCGTGCTTGCCGTCCGTCCGCGCTCCATGCGCGGCGTCCATCGCGTCCGTCGTTATGCCCGCCATCTCCGTCGGGTCCGGCACCACGCCCTGGACGCCCGTGTCCTCCTGCTGCTGCTGCGCAAGCTTCTCATCAGGGACGTCCTTGGGATCCGCGCTCGGCCCAACCTGCTGGCCGGTTGCGGTAGCGAGCGCGAGTGAACCAAGGCCT
Organism: Daedalea quercina L-15889; assembly: GCA_001632345.1. Lineage (NCBI taxonomy): Eukaryota > Fungi > Basidiomycota > Agaricomycetes > Polyporales > Fomitopsidaceae > Fomitopsis > Fomitopsis quercina. The sequence continues at coordinate 33,284 of KV429167.1, forward strand.
GATACGAAATTGTTTGCCTCTTGCTCAGCAGCCTCGCCTCTGTGCGACTCTGGCGCTCCCGAGAGGCTATCTTTGCTACCGATGGTGCCCGCGCGGGGGACCTGCAGGTTGCCGCTGAATGCGCTGACAGCGGCGAGCGGCGCGGGCGGGAAGAGCCATTTACGAGCGGGCGGGTGGAGAATGAGCACGATGATGGTAGTGCAGGCGAGCGCGCCAAGGAGGTTGCTCCACCATGCAATATAGTACGCCTGTGGATGGCATGAGTCTGAATGAATGCCGTCAGTGAAATGACACACGCACGATGCAAAAGCCGGCCGTCCTACGGGCTTCATTCCACGAGCGTATACGAGCGACGTGCTTGCCATATGCGGCAATGCCGAGGATCTGACAAACTCTGAAGCTGAGCAAGTATAAAGTACGAATAGATGCAAGACACGTACGACGTTCATGTAGAGACGCTCGAGGTGCGAACGGAGCTTGTCGGGGGAAAACTCCTCGTTTTCAGAGATCTCGAGGTCAAGGTGGCCTGGAGGAGGTTCGGGGATGGTTTTGACATGTTGGATTTGCTGATTACAGCGGTCAGCATGGGGAGAACAATAACATGGGCAAGTACGTACCTTGTTGAACCTGCGGATGAGTAGAAACAAGTCGTCATTGGACAACCCATTTATAATGGTTGGAGGGAGATGACCCATGTCCTTGTTCCATCCTATATCCTTTACGTCAGGGTCCTTGAGGTCGAGGCGGGCATCTGCGCTAGTCTCGGCGTCTGGGGGAAGCTCGACCGTGTGTGCGACGATATTCGCGTCCGACGCGAGGATGGGATGACCGTCGGAGGCGACGGCGAGGGACGCTTCGGGTGTTGTGTCAACGCGAACGGGCATCTCAGCGTAGGAAGACGGGGCGTCCTCCGGGAGGTGTCGGCCAGCGCCGTCCATGTTGTGGAATAGCGGTCAGTATGATATCTTGGGCAAAAGATGGCTTTGTCGTCAAGTGAGAGTAGTGCGGTTCGTGACCGAGAACGAGAGAGGGCGGGGCGGCGAGGGGTAGAGTGCAGGCAAAATGGCAGGACCACCGTGACCACCTGCCGCCACCGCCGCCTCTCCATGTCCAAACCGCCCTGTGACGTCGTCCACTCCCCTTCGACTCGCGCGACGCGTCACTCACGTGATCTAGCGCCCCAAGCCATACTCTTTTTTTTTTTCTTTTTTTAAAAAAATTCTGCGTGTTTAGAGCCCTAGCTACTTAAACTAATGCGGGCTTATAGATTTATTGAACGGGCTCATCCTCCTGGAGGGGGTGTACCCCCCAGGGCCAGAGCGTTTCCGGGCGGCAGGTACAGGTCGCGATCCCTGTACAGCGCCTCTTTGAGTTCCGCGTCTTGCAACTGACTCTGATCCGCCACGTCAGCGACGTCCAGGTCTAGAAGCGCGATAAGCTGCGGCGGTGGCGGGGTGGCTTCTTCGCTTCCCAACACGCTACCGTTGACGAATGTTGTTCTGTCATCTAAGTTGTCTTCATTGGACAACTCTTCCTGCCTGGCCTTCCACTCTTCGAGTGTCGCAGCATTCACCTGACCTGCGTGGTCGGGGTTGCTCGTCCAGGATGAATATAGTTCTTGCGCGAAGCGCTCGGACCTGTCATACAAGTTGTCGATCCAATCAACAACAGCCTCGTGTTCCATATCAAATTGGACCGCGCTGAAGCCACGGAACCATTTCTTCATCATTTCCTCCCACTTGCCCTGACGGTAGGACGTGTGGGCAGTCAATCTGGCGACGTTGAACGATCGTTCTTCGCCGTTTTGCAGGTTGTCCCTAGCCTTGGCCAATATTTCAGACCAGGTGAAGGTACCCACTAACGGGTTGATTTTGACAAAATCAACGATGTCACTTGGTTTCCAGTTGCGCTGGAACCTAGAGTAATATGTAGCCATGTTTTTCTGACGCCACCCGAAAGGGCCGATAAATGGCTTATGGGAGTGTGGCTGGATTCGGATCCAGAACGGGCACTTGAATAGCTGGTGATCCCGGGTATCTAGTTGATCCCCGAGTCCGCATGCACATCTGGTCGGTCCTTCTTTCTTGAACCGGCGTCTGTATTCCCCAGATGGGAAATGATTAGTGAGAATTCGCGCTACCTGGGCAGCGCGGCTCTTCTCATGCCATTTTGTCAATCCTCCCTTCTTCATTAAGAAGTTGGAGTTTTTGACATTCGACGGTTTCAACTCCTTGTGATACCAGAAATTATTTCCCAAGTAGGCATTGGGCCGTGCAACAATGGAGTCGTCGGGTATGCCCCTGACTTTCTTCCATGTCTGATTTGTGTAGTCTGGATGTTTATACTCCGCTGCCCACGCGTCTAACATTCGTTTCCTCACTTTCTGGAGGGCGAATGAATATGAGACGATGTCAGCCACTGGGGCGTCTTCGTCCGTCGTTTCCGAAGCCAGCTTATCCACTGCTTCATTCCACTCTATCCTGACATGGGATGGTGTCCACAAGAAGACTACCTGCCGGTCCGGTCTGTCCCGGAGTAGTCTCCCTAGTGCCTCGTTTGCCACGACACCCGCCAATTGGCTGGGTCCGTTGGTTGGCTTAATGCAGCGCCGCAAGTTTCCGATGTTGTCACTTGCTAGCACTATGGTCGTGTCCTCATCACGGATGTGATCCTCGAGGGCGCGTATGCCTGCTGCTGAGGCCATGACCTCAGCATCAAAGCTAGTGGAGCGTCCGGCACTAAATTTGCCCTCCGCTACTTTTTGGTTCTCCCTGGTAATGATCCAGGCCGATCCAGCCTTGGTGTTATCGAGATTTGTTTGATCAATCTTGGCAGACCCATCGGTCCACACTACGAACGTTTGAGAATTGAACACGTGTCGCGTGACTTCCGGCATGCAGGTACTGTCTACCCACTTGCGGAAGTCATCGCTTATCTTTCCGGTCTCTTTGTCCCTTTTGGGGGGAGGTTTGTCCGGGTTTTCATTGTTCTTGTCCCGCTTATCGTGGTCGAAGAACTTCCATTGGACCTGGCTCTTGAGCTTGTCAATGAGCCTGTCCCCGGGGCGGCACTTGGGATGCAGGGAGACAAATTCCTCCGTGCAGTCCATTGCCATTCGTCCATACGCCCTCAGGGGCGTTCTGGAATTTTTCCTTTTCCCTTCTGGGAGCGGGAACGATATGTTGTTGGTGTTAATTGTCCACTCGTCGTTGAGGAGCGCCCTAGTGGGGTGTCCCTCATGTATCATGCGAAGCCGAAGCGCATAGCGCTCCATATATCGCGTGATGTTAATCCTAACAGGCACGAGTCCTGCAAGGTTATTCATTGCTCCGACGGGCGTGGTGCGGAAGCATCCACTAATCCATCGGGCCACTCGGGATTGTGCAGTTTGCATCTCAGATGCAATCCACTTGATTCCCTTCCATCCTGGTTTCCACCAGAGTTGCGCTCCGTAGCACATGAGCGGTATCACATGCGCTATGTAGAGCTGTCGTTTTAGAGCAGGGGTGAATCCCCGCACCGAATTACCCAGCATGGCCATGGAGCTGACCGTGCTGGCGGCCTTACATGCGTAGAATTTCACATGAGTCTTGAAGCTCAGTTTCGGGTCAAGCCAGAAACCGAGATATCGCATGCTTGAGGCAGGGATGACTTCCGTCTCCTGTCCCCCTAATCGGACCCTGGCGGACGGGCCGAAAGGCCTATCTAGCCGCCAAGGCTTCCTTTTCTTCCAGAAATGCATCATTTCTAGTTTGTCCGCCTCCGCGCCCAATCCTAGGCGCGTGAGGTCTTTCATTAGTTGATGGAATATGAACTGGAGCATCTCCACGTTCATTTCTATCTGCGACTTAGGCGAAATGGAGAATCCCTTGGGGATTGCTACCATGATGCCTCCATTGTCTACAAAAAATTGTAGCGTGGCATTACCTGGCAGGCGCTCGCCTATCGGATACAATTTGTGCAGGACCGGAGCTATGTATAGTCCCGATCCTACCGGTGACAAGGCAGAACCCTGTCCCAAGCCGAGGGGTACCTCGGTTCGGCCGGTGAGTTTCCCATTGAACAGATATCGTGTGAATCTGCCCGTGAGATAATCGGCAAAGAAGTCGCAGAGGTCATCTGCAAACCCTTGTTTGCGCATGATGGCAGCCAGCATAGCATGGTTGACAGATGGATAGAACTGTGACACATCCAATAATAGCATGGATGGCGTCAGATCCCGGGCCCAGGCTTCGTGCACAAAGTGCACGACTTGCATGCCCGCATCAGCTGTACTATGTTGTATAGTACCGCCGTACTGGCACGGGTGGAACATGCCAGCTTTCTGGCCGTCGAATTGCATTCGCTTGGCTAAGATCTTTTCAAAGAGCTTGCCAAAGACGCTCAATAAGCATATCGGGCGATATGCTTTCGCTTTGGTGTAATCCGGTTTGTTAGGCTTGGGGATTACCACCGTTATTGACCGCTTGAACGTGTCCGGGAACTTGTGCAGTTTAATGCATGCGTTGAAGTATGCCCTGAAGAAGACATACACATGTGGGCCCCAATGGGTGTTACCATTTTTGCCATACTCCACCATGTGGAAAATGCGCTTTGCCCATTCCCAGTTAGTGTGGTCTTCCCCACCGACCGAGGTATTACTCGTGTCAGCAAGATTTTCGGAGATCTCCTCGGTGGAGATCTCGGGGAAGGTCCGCTTTTCAAATTGGCGGAATTCCTCTATGATGGACTCATCCACCGGTTTAGGGACTGATGGTGTGAACTGTTCATGTTGAACTGCTACCGGTTCAGCTGTTAGCCAAACCAGCTTACCTGAGATCAGTTCATCTG
>KV429168.1:1745-39597 GCA_001632345.1 Daedalea quercina L-15889
CTCTCTTGTAGTTGCCTTCTACTACTGAAGCCACTCCTTTTCCTACTCCTTGTTTAACACTGCGTACTCACTTCGTCTTTCAGCCGCTATCCCGACGCCTGTGTCATTTGGGTCGATGCTCACGCGGACATCAACACCTCAGAGACAACCGATTCCGGTACGTCTCCTGAGTCCGCTTTCTCGTATCTTCTCCCGCCAGACTGAAACGTTCTGACTCATCCTAGGCAACATTCATGGCATGCCCGTTTCCTTCCTTCTCGGGCTGGGACCCAAGGTCGCCCAGTTCGACTGGGTGCGCCCCATTCTGCAGGCGCACCGGCTCGTATACATCGGGCTGCGCGATGTTGACGTGGGCGAGAAGCGCATCCTCAAGGAGAACGGCATCAAGGCATTTTCGATGCACGAGGTCGACAAGTGGGGGATCGGCCGCATTGTCGAGACGGCACTTGACCATGTGAACCCGAAGCGCGACTTGCCTATTCACTTGAGTTTCGACGTCGATGCGCTCGATCCGACCGTCGCGCCGAGCACAGGGACGCCAGCGAGCGGCATGTAGTGTGAGTGGTGTGTGCGCTGATTCCGTGTGTGTAGGTTCGCGGTGGGTTGACGTTTTGAGAGGGACACTATATCTGCGAGGCGGTGTATGAGACGGGATGTCTTGTCGCACTCGATATTATGGTGGCGTACTGTATTTGTTAGAGGCTACACGTCGATGCTAACGTAGGCAAAGGAGGTGAACCCTTCTCTCGGCACGAACGAGGAAGCCGTGAAGCAGACTGTTGCTGTCGGCTGCTTGCTCGCCCGGTCTGCTTTAGGTAATCTTCCTCCGTGCCTGTAACACGACCAATACTGATGTCTTATGTCCATCGTTTCGTAGGAGAGACCCTGTTGTAGAGGTCTGTGTACCTCGTGTCTAAACGCGAATGTAGCATAGGCAAAGCGCTGTAGCAAAGAAGCCTCTTTTCCGGTCGTTGTCTCACAAACCGCAGTAGTTGTTCGTAATGTTTGTCTGCTACACCTCCCTCTGAACTGCACGGGAGAGCATGCGATGAATACGGCGATTATTGCGTGGATATACAAGTAGGGACTCGATGCTGGGTACTAACATACGTGGGTATAGGACACGAGAAAAGCAGAGCCAAGAAGAGCAACACATCAGATGAACAAGAACATTGAAGTAGCGGAGGAGTGGGCGGAACTAAGGTATCATCAAAGTGGGTGCTGTTATACGCGAAACGGCTCGCAGTGACGATCCGCTTAGCTGCTGTCATGACGGCCCCTTTTCGCAGACAGCGTGAAGGACGTGAAGGAACGCAAGACGGTTTTCAAGAAATCCAGAAGAGCCGGGTGTCGTAAATGGTCTGTTCAGTCTCCGAAGAGGCTCTCTTCGCCGTCAAGTTCGAGGCTGCTTATGCGCTCTGCGCCGCCCTCTGGTTTGATCCTAGACGTTTCACAAGTCAGTGTGAGTACATCTCAAAACGACATTCAACTCACAGAGCTGTTGCGACGACTTCGGTGTACTCACAGGCGTGTCTAGGCATGAAATCGCAATGAGTCGCGACCTACGGAAAAGGCCGCGTCAGTCTTCCGAAGGGGCATCCCATATTACTCGGCAAAGACGTACAAAACCATCCAAGCATGTCGCAGGCCCGAATCTGCAGCTGGCGGCGCTCCATTCCTTGTGAAGCGCGAGGAGGGCTGCTTTGATGCCTTCGCGGCTGACGGACTTGCCGGCTATGACGCCTGTCGCATCGCACGTGAAGAGCTTGTCGAAATGGTCGTTCGGCGCGGTGACAAGGGTGCGTAAGCGTTCCTGGAGCCAGCCAGCATTCGACAGTGTAGACGAGGACAATGTCGTGGTCTCTGACATGCGGCAGCTGCGGCGGACGACCGGTGTCGGTACGAGGAGTGAATGGTTTGATGAGGGGCTAGTGTGGATGCTGCGAGTCTCTGAGCTCGAGTTTAGGAGCTTGGGCGAACATGGGAGGGTTTTAATATACATTGGGCGCGAGGCGCCGGTACGGTCTAGACGGGAGGCTCAATGGAAGGCCGGGGCTCCCGGCGGCAGCGACACGGAGGACCAGGGTACTACTGGATGCACCTCGCTATGCACCCGATGACACCTTCCGCATGACCGTATCGCCCTGGCGTGCAGCACACTGTAACGGAGCTTGCGCGATATCGCGCTTCGCGGACAGCCTGGGTGGGACTCCGCGCGAACGTGCTGGCGCGGCCCACGGGGATAGCGCGACTGTCTGGCATATCGCGAGGACGACTCTGGCGGAGATGCGTGAAGGGCGTGCGTTGGATCCGGGTTAGGACACGGTGAGTATTGTATGGAGTGCTTCTACGAAACGATGCGGATGCGGCCGAGGAGGCGATCCTCCGAGGAATACTCATGAATCCCCCGATCACGAAGACCAGACGTATTCGCGAGTCCTTATTCGGAGCACGCTTCTGACCGGAATCCACTGACTGGTCAAACGCGCCGCCCTGTAGAGTCGCTTTTATGGTGTTAAGCCATTTGGTACAATAGGTTTGCGATGCCGCTGACCGGAACACAATTGCACTCATTGTAGCACGCCGCCATGGCCTCGCGGTGCGATATCATTCGATATGCTCTTATATAACCACAACATTTGGATTGAGAGGTACGCCTTGGATCTATTTGCCAATGGGACTCCTTGACCTCGCATTATGTTTGAAGGGGCTATATCAAGCATAAGTGTGCCGAAGACTTGTATATCAACCCGTGCTTGTTACATTATCGTCACTGAATATTACCGAGATTCTAGCGGTATGAATGCCACACCAGAACATTCCCAGCGACGCCATGTACTCACTTATACGAATCAGTGTCTGTGACTCTAGCCAATGCCTATCCCCGGGATCGGCGGGCGGTGCTGTGCTGGATTCTTGCTGAGACCAGCAGGTATGTTGACAATCAAATTGTCTCCGATGAATACCTTCTGATACGCTGTGACAGTAGGCAGACGTATGGTCGGCACGGGGTCACATACAGTAGGAATGGAAGCATCCATACGAAAACCAGCCCGTCTGCCTTCAGGTTAACTGAATGGCTTATTACATAAAGTCCTACGCAGTGTATGTAAAACGCGCAACTTTTTAGCCAGAGACCTGCAGCTACCGGATCTCATATGTAACCATCAGCTTCTGCACTCGAGCCCAGGCGAATAGGCCATCTTGTTGGATTCTCTTCTCGTGGATGACTTGCACGACACGTTTCGCCGCGGCGACTAGCAATGGAGAGAGACCGCGCCGCTTATCAAACAGTCATGGCAGTTAGTTACCAATATTGCTCGACTCGGTACGTGCAGCTCGCTCAGCGAATATCCCACTTGTGCCCTAAATCCATTATTCGCCAACTATAGATCCCCGAAACAGCCCAATTTTCGGGAACGCGATAGCTCATACTAGTAGAGCATGACCATTGTGTCGTGGCATTTTCCCCAGCGGTATCCTCGATGGGTTGCACTCAAACGTACGCTGCAGGCATACGCCGTTTTGCCCAGGACGGCGGTCTGACTCTCCCTTCCTGTGAGAATACCAATGACATACAACGTACGTCAATTAATGTATGTATGTACGTAGAGTGCACTGCTGGGGCGCCGTCATCAGCAGACGCGATTTACGGCGTAGTAGAATAAGGCAATCTCACTGTCAAGGATACCTCGCGTGGCCTAGACCGTACTCCAAGCGCCACGGCCCTCCGAGGCATTTAAGGCATGCAGCAGTCGGTTAGCCTCGGTGGAATCGTTTTTCTAGCAAGCTGCATTGCCCGCTTATTTCGTCGTCTCTTACAGCCCTGATCATGGCTAAAGAACCCACGTTCCTGTACTCTCTTTCACTCCGTCATCAGCCATACTCCCGTAGTGGGCGCCGTTCATGTCGGCGCCGGTTGAGAATTGTCCTTGCATACCTCGGGTCAAATAGGCTGACATTTGTACCCGTCAACAGCAGCGTATGCGCGTAATATTGTCGGCATATCCGAAGCGGATGGTCAAGATGTTTCGCGTCCTTGGATGTAAGTGCTCGGAGTACTCATGCTTCCGGACTATCATGTTAACACTCGGAATAGATCCTAATGGACTGAGAATGTAACCTCGCTGTGTATATGACATCGGGCTGGCTAGACCATGATGCCTCTCAGTGGTTTACATTGGTTGTACACTGTGTTACATTGTTGTTTCGCTGTCGAGTATATTCAAGCCTTGCATCTCTCACGCAATCGAACCGACATGTCGTACTTATTATGTCACGCCGGACGTGACACGGATGGAAAGAACCTTGGGTACTCAGGTTCAGCATACGAAGTCCAAGGACTCAGCGGAGCTGTAGCGATGGCGTTCGGCGAATCAACTTAAACAGCATTGGGGGACACCAAAGCCCGGTGCTGAATCCAGTGTACATGCCTCTGCATCTAAAGTGGTTTTTGAGTTACCATGCGGCAGTTGAAGACCGACCGACCTATATCGTGATAAAATGCGCATTTACCGGTCGTCACTACGGCGAATGTCCGAGGATTAGAAAGATCAGCCAAGTGGGTGCGCCAGCAGAGATTAAATAACCGAAGAGACATGTGTACATGATGGGGCAGGTTGGTTTAATTATGAATGAACAGGAATGTACTTACGGTGATTGGCACCGGCGATGATTGATTCCGCCAGGTGTTCAGTACGGTCGGTCATGGCTCGGGCATCCGAGAAAGGGAATTGGAGGACAAAGGGCGCTAGCAATTGAGAGACGCGATGGCCAGGCTGCGCGACGCGCTCGCCTGCTCTGGCTCCCCCATCTCTCATCTTCCAGAGCCTGTATCTACAGGCACGCTCCGGGATTTTTTACTATGACTAACGAAAACAAGACACCTCGACGATTCGAGGATGTACAAAGCCCCATGTCCTCGTCGTCTTCGGTCAAGCGATCTGAATCGAAGTACTTTCAGCAGCCGCACGCCACGGACGAATCCCTAACTGCACCAGTCTCGTCATCCAAATTCTATGGCTCTGAAAGAGCTGGCTCGTCTCACACGGGCTATATCCCGCCTAACACACCGTCGTATCGCGAGCCCCAGCTTGTTGAAGACACTCCCACCCTAGGCCACTCGAAGAGGCCGCACCAGGACGCCAACATCGCAGACTGGTCTGCGGAGCAGTCTTCGTACGCAAGTTGGGATCCGGGATGGTCTGGAAACTCCTGGACGGAATCCGGTGGCTGGCCCACTTCTGAGGGCTTGCGTGATATACACATCAGCGAGCGGGATGACTTCCAGGAGCTGAATTGGTTCAATCCCACTGTTCACAGCACCAAGCCCAGACCGGGACCAGGTATACTTCCCCCTCTGCTTGCTGACGAACTCCACGACCCCGATCATGCCCTCTACTCGGTGAACGTTACGACTCGCCCGTTCCCTGCGCCTGCGCGTCTGGCACCTTCACAGGATGAAACGCGGACGGCCATCCCTCACGCGCGGTCATACTACTGCCCAGAACACAATGGCTGGGTCCTCCTGCTTTGGGGTCAGTCGAGCACTCTTCCTCCCCTGACCCGCGCCATCGACAACCTCCCGGACCCCGTTCGGCGTAAACGGACTAACTCGTGCACCACCGACGTCGCGCCCAAGTCTGTGAAGGCAAATGTAACACACCACTGGCACCGCTACGAGCGTGCTATCGATTCGCGGAAGCTGAGCACACCGTTTGAGCGCGAGGAGGATACGCTCTTGGATTTGTATCTTTGTTGTCAGTGCTCAACGTACTGTATGGTCTCTGACGTCCTCCCGGGCGTCATTCCTCAAGACCTCCATCATGCCTTTACTTATGACAAATTGAGTCATCCTCCTCCTGACCGGACGCCGAAATCGAGCGCATTGGCTGGATGGGAGACGATACTGACGTGAGTCTGCTTTGCACTCCTTGGACTTTGGCTCATCCCAGTCAGTGTCATCGACAATCGCCTTTGGAAAGATGAACAACGCTCGCTACCTGTCACACGCCCTCGATTTCAGCACAAGCTTGGTTGGAACGATAATGTGTAAGTTCTTGCGACCATCGTAGCATACCCGTACTGACGCTTCGAAGCCGCAAGATATTCGAGCTCCTCGAATTTTCCGCTGTCAAGAGCTCGGTGTCTCCGACATCTACCTCCACTGACCGCCGCTCGACGACCGAAGAACCCCACTTACAGCCTCCCAATATTGACCCTGCCAATCCTGATGGAAAGCGCGTACGGGCGAAGCTGCTGCGTGCATGGGCGGAGATATCGGCATGGTTGGTGGTCTTCAATAAGACGAGTGAGTACATCCGCTTGATGGGCGTCCGTAACATGCCGACGCGCGGCGCCAGAGGGGGATCTTGGCGGATATTCTCCGCAGCCAGTGTACGTCGGCGCGACGGAAGTACGCGAGATGTACCAGGAGGGAATCGGTGCGCATGTCAATCAGAGTACGTCAAAGGTAGCGACCTATGAATGCTGGACCAGTGTTGATGTCCTCGTTCAGTTCCGCGGGGCTTGCTGCCAGAGGCGCTTGTGAACCTCAACATGATCGCCGAGTCGTGGAAGACACTCGGCATGACACCATCTTCGTATTCATGGGGTAAGTGCCCGGAGCGATCCAACTTACGCATCACTCACATTTTGCAGAGCTCTTGGGGTTTGCGTATCTGGCACAGTGCCGTTGCGATCCCTTGCACACACCGCTCTATTTCACACACTTCTGCCAGATTGTCCAAACGCTCGCGAATGTCGGTGAGGCTTCTCCAGAGCTCCAGCAGCTCATCCACGACGAGCGCAGGCGCCATCGGTACACGCTTGATGACGTCCCTGAAGCCGTTGCGCTTCTGGGCTTTGGCAAGGACGGTGAGCTCGGCATCGAGTTCGACGAGTGCATTGACGACAAGTTCATCCTCGACGCGTGGCGCAATGCCAGGAGAAGGACGTGGATGGACGCAGAAAAGGGCAGCGAGACACGGATGCGGCTGAACGATGCACTCAAGATCATCGCAGATACGAGGAATAGCTCGACGCTCGACCATGTGTGGGATCGTGAGAAGGGCAGCGCGATGAGCCCGGAAACTGCATATTCTACACTGGAGGTGCCGAAGGACGTGGATGAGACAATGTTGATCACCATCTATAATATGCGGGTACGTGTGGCCATAGCTCGACAGAACACAGCGTCTAAACTTTCCCTGTAGGTAGAGGATCAACCGAGCCAAACGGACAAGATGAAGGAGGCCCTATCTGTCATCGCCGAGGTAACGAATAGCGACAGGTTACGGAAATTCCTGGACACAGGCATAGATCGTAGGTGATCCCATCATCCGCCTATGGAATGTGGCCCTCAGCACCCTATAGCTGGCGATGTCACCCCAAGTAATGTCCCCGGCATGCCACGGGGGTTGAATCAGTTGGGCAACACTTGTTATCTGAATTCCTTACTCCAGGTAAGCGATGCGTATAGCCGCGCGTCCGACTCTGACAGTGACGTTACTACGTCTAGTATCTGTACACTATCAAGGACCTACGTGACGCCATCACGCCCTTTGCCATGCCTGGTAGCGAGAAGATTATGGACGATACCAAGTTCACTGATGATGATCTGAAGCGGCATCGCGTCGGCGGAAGACTAGTGACACGACGGGAAATATCGCGTTCCAAGAAGTGTATGTTTCAATTATTATCGCAGCTATGGCAAGCACTCATAGTACTCTACAGTCGTCCACCAGTTGGCCAATCTGTTCTGGAATCTGGAGTACTGCGAGATTCCTTCTGTCACTCCTTCTATCGACCTGGCAAAGTTGGCGCTAGTGACCTCCCAAGATGAAGAGGAGGACGATATCAGCCGACCTGGCACTGAAGGTTCAAATGACACGGATGCGACGCTCGTTGAAGACGCGCCGCCGCGTTCGACATATGAGGCACCCTCTCCCTCGCCGCTCGCAAGCCCGACTGAAAGTGTACTCGGTAAGAGGCATCGTGGTTCAGATGAAATGGACGTCGATATGCGATCCTCTCCGTACGAAACAGCGAAGGATCACGAAGCACAATCCGAGGCGATCGTCGAATCTGTGGCATCATCGTCCAAGCTCCAAATGGACAGGACTGACGTTGAGCAGTCTGATGTGCCAGATCTACCCGAGAGCCAACCCTCCCAGGCTCCTCCTCCACTACCGAAGAGACCTCGTCCAAACGAGGAATCCGTGATGATGTTTGGTAGGTAATGCACTATCGGTCATACGGCGTGGCTCAGTCCATCGCAGGTCGCCAACACGATGTCTCGGAATGCATGGACAACTGCATCTTCCAAATCGAAACGGCGCTGCTCGACTTTCAGGAGATGGGCGGGGCCGAGGATGACAAGACCAGTATTGTCAAGAGGTAACGGCATGTTGGACCGCATCTCGCTGTAGCTGACTGACCATACTAGATTGTTCTTCGGCAAGAAGAGACAACGGCTTGCCCCGTTGTCGAGTACAGATGAAACAAGGCACAAATCGTCAATACACGAGAAAGAAGACCTATTCTCCCATCTACACGTCAACGTTTCGGACGAAGGTTTTGATCTGTATGACGGCCTCTCACGGTACTTTGATGACGTGGTCGAGTTCGACGGTGTGAAGAAGAGAATGGAGGTATCGCTGGTCGATCTCCCCCCATTACTCCAGATCCAACTTCAAGCAAGTCCCGGCCGTTTGTATTACGCAGTGCACGCCGCTGACCATGGCATGCAGCGAGTACAGTTCGACAGAGAAACGCAGCAAGCGTACAAGTCGCAAGCATATGTCAAGTTCGGAGAGATGCTCTACGTGGATCGGTTCCTCGACAGCGCAGACGCTTCGAAAAAGGCGGATGCAAAAGCTATTCAGGCAGCACTCAATGCCAGCCGTGATAGAATCCAGCGACTGACGCATGACAAGGTACGATATACTTCTTCAGCTGAGTGTTCGTTATTCCTGATATGCGATGCAGCACGCACCTTTCGCCCCTGCGCTAGGCGCAACGGCTGATTTCCTGTCTTGCCAACAATCTATGTCTCTACCTGAAGCAACGGAGGATCTTGTTTCCGAGCTCCGCAAGGAGCAGGATTTTGTGACACGGCGACTTGACGAAGAGCGCAGTAACGCTGCGCAACTGAAGGCGAAGATTGAAGACATCTGGAAAGATGACACTTTGGCGGCGTACGAGCTCACATCCGTCTTTATTCACCGAGGGTCATCGCCATCTTGGGGACACTACTTCTTCTACTCTCGCAACCTTCCAGACAACCCCGATCAGTGGTTCAAGTATAACGACTCGGACGTGACCATTGTGTCGAAGGAAGAGGTCCTGGCGGATACGACCGGTTCCACCGTCAATCCATACATGGTGCGTGTGCGTAGGGGATTGGCAGCATCTTCATTGTGCTTATGGCATGCTACAGCTTGTGTTTGCACGGAAGGGCTCGGAGGCCATACGGACAGTACACAGATTCGATCCTGAAGCACTACAGGAAGGTTGATACTCACATGGCTGCGCAATCGTATACCTGGCAATCATTGTATTGTATCCGGACATGCTCCATGTCATCCCGCACGTTCTCATTGTATCTCATAATACCAGAGGTTGATAACCGCGACGAGGGCTCGCGCCGATGTCCAGCGTGCTTCCTCATTTCCTACGATGAGCTGTTCCCTGCAGAGCACGTGCGGCAGCTACGACTCTGGTCCCAGCGCGCATTGACGTCCGGCCGCTACGACGGAACGCTCCTCGTGGTTCATTCATTCAGCGCATTGTCTGCATGGTCCGATGAGGCCCAGCGCTTGTCGCTGTCAGGCCGTTCGCCGTTATGGGACATTGTCACTCGCGCTCCCCGTCTCTGGCTCATTGGCTGGGAATATGCATGCTTCTGTCCGCGATGGTTTGACCTTGTCTTACCACATGTTACAACGTCATGGTCCTGCGTTTTCATATGATGCCGACGCGGTATTCCTGATGAGTTGGCATGGAATACTTTTAACATACAAGGGCAACGCCGTCTTGTGCATCACTACGTCTCCCAGTCAACTGTGTCTCGCCGAGTCCCCGATCGTTTCATGCCCATGGACCCGGCAAGGACTGCCGCAGACGCTGCGCTGTACGAGGCCGACAATCAGGCCTCGTTCAGGTTCAAGCGACCATCCTCCGGGAGGAAACAGAGGTCGATATCTTCGTGCCAGCATCCTGCAGAGATTCGTCCGCGCGTCGTAGTCTGCTCTGTGGCCAAGGCACGCGCGGCGTAGGGCGCCGCGCCGTTACACGGGCCTCCTGCGTGGGCCCAATTGGACGAAGCGACCTCTTCTGGTATGCCGCCGCGCATCTTCCGCAGGTCCTCCGCGCCCAGCGTCCGGCGCGCCCCCGCCAGACAGTCCGGTCGACGGCATGGCCGCGGCCCAGCGCTAGGTCATCCTTACTACCATCACCCACCTCTGGCTACCTTGGGGTAGAGGAGCGCGGGTACTGAGCAGTGATATCGTACGCCGAGGACGAGCGAGCGCCACTCATGCGCTGGCTGCTGGGGTCGGGGTCGGGTTCGGCACGCGCGAGCTGGCGACAGACAGGGAGTGGGTGCGGGACAGTTGCTCGAGGGCTGGCTTCTGGCGAGTGTCGGCCATGCACTGCGGGAGGGAGATCGTGAATGAACACTGGGGAGTGACTGTGCAGCGGCAGACGTGCGACGGGAGCAGTCCGAGAGGGAGTCGACGGGTTTAAGAGATTGTTGATGGCGAGCATGAGCGGGTTCGCGCCATGACTGTTCACACCAGCGTGCTCCTCAGGGCTATGTAGTAGCACAAGTCGAGTGACTTGCGTGGGGACTTGGCGGTCATACGAGCGAGTGGTGCTGCGGAAACTTGTGTATAGTCAGATTGGGCGTCGAGGAGGAGCAAGTGGGCGGTAGGATGGGCCATGGGAGAACGGGCGTGCCATTCGCTGGGACGGAGTGGGCGCTACGCGTCGAAGCGGACCTACGTCATAGATCGATCGCTCCTCGTCGTCGTCCTCGTCGCCCTCGTCGTCGCCGTCGTCGTCGCGCTCGGCCTCTAACCCCGCAGCGGCGACGGCGGCGGGGGCGGTGGCCATTGGGGGCGATAGAGCGAGGGGCGATGGGGAGGGGCCGGGTTAGCTTGGAGAGGGAGCGCGTGCTTACGTAAGGGCGACTCCGCGGTGGACTGGGACTGGCAGCGCGTCGCGTCCCCAGCCTCCTCCTCTGCCCATCCCCACCGCCCACCTCGCCGCCAGCCTGCCCGCGATGTCGTTCGTCAAGCTCAGCATATTCGGCACCTCCTTCGAGGTCTCTCCTCTCTCCGTCCCCCGCCCCACCCGCTCACCTTCTCCCCTCTCCAGGTCACCACCCGCTATGTCGACCTCCAGCCCGTCGGCATGGGTCCGTCCCTCCTCCTCTCTCCGTTCCCCGCTCACTCACCCCCTCCCTCTAGGTGCCTTTGGTCTCGTATGGTCTGTCCCTCCCCCCTCCCAGCCCTCCCCCTCCCTCACCCCCGTCCCCCAGCTCCGCAAAGGACCAGCTGACAGGCTCCTCCGTCGCGATCAAGAAGATCATGAAGCCCTTCAGCACCCCCGTCCTCTCCAAACGCACCTATCGCGAGCTCAAGCTCCTCAAGCACATACAACACGAGAACGTCCGTCCTCACCACCCCCCCTCGTGTCCCCACTCACCCCCTTCCCAGATCATCAGCCTCCTAGATGTATTCATCTCACCACTAGAGGATATGTACGTCGCCGCCGTCTCTCTTCCTTTCGCCCGCGCTAACCCCCCCTCCTCCCCCCAAGTTACTTTGTCACAGAACTCCTCGGCACCGATCTCCATCGCTTGCTCACCTCCCGTCCCCTCGAAAAGCAATTCATCCAATACTTTCTCTACCAAATACTCGTCCGTCTTCACCTCCCTCCCTCACTCCCTCCCTCACCTTTTTCCTCCAGCGCGGTCTCAAATACGTCCACTCTGCCGGCGTCGTACATCGTGATCTCGTGAGTCCCATTCACACACCCCTCTCTCCACCCGCTCATCGCACCCAGAAACCGAGCAACATCCTCATCAACGAAAACTGCGACCTCAAGATCTGCGACTTCGGCCTCGCCCGCATCCAGGACCCCCAGATGACCGGCTACGTCTCCACACGCTACTACCGCGCTCCCGAAATCATGCTCACCTGGCAAAAGTACGACGTCGCCGTCGACATCTGGTCCGCCGGCTGCATCTTCGCAGAGATGCTCGAGGGCAAGCCCCTCTTCCCCGGCAAGGACCGTGCGTCCCTTCCCCCCTCTCTTCCCTTCGTCCATGCTCACCCGTGTGTCCCCGCGCGCAGACGTCCACCAGTTCTCCATCATCACAGAGCTCCTCGGCACCCCCCCAGAGGACGTCATCCAGACGATCGCGAGCGAGAACACGCTCCGCTTCGTCCAGAGCCTCCCCAAGCGCGAACGCGTCCCGTTCAGCGAAAAGCTCTCCTGCAAGGACCCCGTCGGTGCGTCGTCGTCGTCGTCGTCGTCGCCGTCGCCGCGCGTGCTGACCCGCCCCTTCCCCACCAGCGATCGACCTGCTCGAGAAGATGCTCGTCTTCGACCCGCGGAAGCGCATCACCGCCACCGACTCGCTCGGGCACGAGTACGTCGCCCCCTACCACGACCCGACCGACGAGCCCGAGGCCGCAGAAAAGTTCGACTGGTCCTTCAACGACGCCGACCTGCCCGTCGACACCTGGAAAGTCATGATGTACAGCGAGATTCTCGGTGAGTCTCCGTCGCCCGCCCGCACCGACGCCCCCTCCGTCTATTGTACCCGCTCCTTCTGCCCATGTCGTCATTCGCGCCAACTTCGATCGATGACCCGCATCGCGAGTTTATCACTGACCCCTTGCGCAGACTTCCACCAGGTCGGCGATTCCCGCCTCGACAACGGCAACGTCCCCGAGGGCGCGCTCGCCGCACCAGAAGGCGACGCGGCCGCGGCAACGGCTGTCGGCGCGGAGGCCTAGAGCGCACCTCCCGCCACCGCGCCTTATCTCCTCACCCCCCTCCGCGCACAGGCGCGGTACTGACGACGACGGCGTGTCTACGACCCGTCCACGAACTTGAACCCCCCCAGTCGACTGTACACGGCCCGTCTCACCTCACCTCGCGTTCCTCGATTTGTGTCTGTTGTGTGTGTGCGTGTGTGGTTTTTTGCGTGGCGCCTCGCATCGCATACCTATATGTAGCATGGCGTTGTAATTCGTTGTTACGCTTTCCCTCGCTCGTTCCCCTTCCTTGCGTTTCGTGCATGCGCTCTCTCGGACATACGTGTATCGTTTATCAGACCCCCACGGGCTCGGCGGAGCAGAAAGACAGAAATAAAGAAAGGAAAGAAGGGAAGATCCAGAAGTCATCATCGGGAACTTGTATCGCTCTGCGGGACGCCGGCGCAGGCGCGGCCCAAGTATACGCATGGGTCGCAGACTCGCGCTCCGCACGGCTGGAGATTCAGGAGGAAAGCGAATCTGTATATCTTGTTGTTCTTGTTGTCCCGTACGCGTATATATTACATATACATACGATACGCACACGTACTTGTGTCAATAGATGCGCGGAGCACAAACTCAAACACGCTCAGGGCACGCCGTGGAGTGACGGCAAGTCGAACAATGCTTCGACGTCGACCACAACTTGAACGGATGGAGGACAGACTACATACATGATCTGTCCTTCGTGGTTTCCACATATGATGTACACTGGCAACACTCACTTCGCTAGCTCACAGTACTAATCACGATCACATAAGCCGCAATACTACTTTACCTCTGCCTCATCATCGTCCGACTCCAAGATGTCATACTCCTCCTCCCCAGGTACGTCTTTAAACTGTTCGTAGCTGGCATGATGCGTCGTCGTCAGCGGCTGCGTGGCCCGCACCGAGTCCGGCTGGCCGCCTTCGAGCAAGTATACACCTCCTCGAGGTCGCGCGGCCCGTGTGGCCTCTGCAGGAGCGTGGCGAAGGCGTCCTGGTCCCCCTCATGGAGGACGCCGAACGTCGACCTGCTCGCGCCTGCGCACCAGACGTCGTACGACGTGAATCGCGAATGGCCCGGGGGCCGTGTCCCGTCCAGATGCGCGCGAGCCCAGCGCGAACACCATTCGCAGCCTGAGCACGGGCGGCGGGCGCACGACCTCCCTCGCGAATACGCCGCACAGATACGGGTCCATCGCGCTGAACACGTGGTGCTGCTGCACCCTGCCCGTGAACCGCCTGTCGGTCTTCACCTGCACCATGACCGCGGAGATCCTGTCCTTCGCGAGCGCCGGCCCGAACACGCACGGGATGACGAGGTCGACGCCGCCCTGGTCGTCACCGCAGATGAGGGCGGCCCCGCGCCGCATCGCGAGCCGCAGATAAGTACGTCTGGTTGACCACGTCCGGGCTGGCCGCCGTGACGAAGTGGTTGTAGTACACGAAGCAGTCTGTGAAGGCAGTCGCCAGCGGCGTCCTCGTCGCTTCCTCGCTCTGACACTCCGCAGGGGTGGCGTCGCCGCAGGGTGTCACCGCGATGAGGGCCTCGAGGAGTCAAGGTACGGTGACGATCCGTCGCTTTGCAACACCGTCAAACCGAAGATCGTCCCTTCCCCTGTCGCTGTCAGGCGACTCGTTCTCGGCCAGCGGGAATGTCGTCGCACGGTCGCGGGCATCTAGCAAGAGTGCAGCCGCGACAGTCGCGCCTCGCGTGCCAAGGTCCAGGCCGGAGCGTTTTGAGATGGTAGCGCAGGGCGGGTAAGGGACTCAAGGGCGCAAACCACATTCGACGCTGTTCAACCGGCTCACCGCGCGGCCAGCGCCGCCTTATGAGGAGCTCGTAGGAAGCCTCTGCGAGCAACGGCTCCGACGCGCATGCCGTCAAGACGCCCGAGAATCCAGGGCCAGCGTAGAGTAACAGTCGAAGGTGCTCCGCCACCAGAGTTAGTTCCGTGTCCTCGGCTGCAGGGATGCACGGCCTGAAGTCAGTCGACATCCGCACGCCTATGCACGCCAGCGACTGCGCAACGCTTGGGTGCTCAGGGTCAGCGGGTGCACAGATCAGCTTGTTGCCAGCGTAGGCGATGATGTCCCGCAGGATGTCGTCGTTGCCCGCGTCGTACATGCCACCGAATCTACGCAGCATTCACTTCGTGACGATCGATGCACGCACAGTAGCATGTCACTCACAAAGGACGGCCGAAGTGCGCCATGTCTAAGTCCACGCTGCCCAAGTTTATCGGGGGCAAGTGATCTCCTTCGCGAGCTCGTCGACAATGCGTGATTTCCCCGTTCCCGAAGATTGGCAGTACAAAGCATACCGAGCATTATTCCACGCCTCCAGCTCATTTTCAGCGAAGCGTGAAGCGAGATTTGCGTGTTCAAGGCTGCCGCGCGGCGGGTGGGCTGTCTCTGTGTCCATGGGTGTTATCTCTTGAAGTTGCTCGCCGACTTTGAAGCTCTGAGCCGCATTGCAAGCTATAATTATATGTAAGCACTTACATACATAAATCAAATACAGTCCGACTCTCGTTCGGTCTTGTTTGTCGCTGATATGACGTCATGTAGCCCCGAATAAGGCGTGTAGCCACACCTTGGGCCTTGCCAGTGGCTGCGCTGCAATTTACCATACATAACAAATCCAAGACGGAGACCAACCATTTCCTCGCAATTTTGTGCGCATTGGTCTGCTACAGCAGTCGTGCGCGATGTCATATCGAGTCGCGGTAGAGCTCGGATGCTCACTTACAGGAGATTCGTCGGCTCTATACGTCGTTCAACTGGGCTAGCACCTCACGGGTGACGCAACACCAGAACCTACATGTACACACTCCGCTTCACATTCCATCTCGTACTCTACCAACCTTCCTACAACCGCCGGCGGGCACACAGCACATGCGCAGGGAACATGGGTGCCTACAAAGTCCTTTAACCTACAACCCCCCTCCACCGAGTATATATTCAATCGCGGAATGAACGTTCCCGCCCGTCGCCAGCAGTGCTCGGACATTCTGCTGCGCATTCGTGAAGCCCATATCTTGCAATTGCTGCAACGCACGCGTACATCAGTCACCATCCGCCTTTAAAGCCCGAACGCTAGCATGATACCCACCTGGAGCTGCACCTGGAACCGCTCCTCAGGCGGCCGGGAGTCGGCGGGGGCAGCAGGGGCACCGCCAAACGCACCAAGTCCACCAAGCCCGCCGAACGCACCAAGCCCGAACGGGTCCGCGCCGCCCGCTCCTCCCAGGCCTCCCGCGCCGCCGCCCATCGCTGCCAGCATTTGCTGCATGAGTGCCGGGTCGAACGCGCCCGCGCCGCCTGCGGTACCCTGGGAGGTCCCACCTGGCGAGGTCGGGTTACTCCCTCCGGGGACGGGCGGCAGGAAAGGGAAGAGGCCTGAGAATCCGGCGGCAGGGTTGGGTGGGGGCGCACCCCCAGTCCCGCCAGTGCTCAGGGGTGGCTGCTGTTGGCCATCTTGGCCCTGTTGGCGCGCGGTGGAAGGCAGGCCGGGCGCGGGGAAGGAGCTTGGTCCACCTTGGGCGCCGCCGAGGCCCCCGCCGCGCATCGCGTTGGACATTTGGAGCATCAGGCGGAGACTATCGGGGTTTGACCTATGCGGGCATTGTGTGAGCAGTGTAATAGCATATTGAGACGAGGGACGTACATCATCTGGCGGAATTGCTCGCTCTGGAATACCTGCCGAACTTGCGGGGCCATGCTGGCGAGCTGCGGGTTGGAGGCGATGATCTGGTCGAGGACGGCGGGGTTGGACATGACGCTGGACATTTGCTGGAGGAACGCCGGGTTGTTCAGCATGCCCTGCATCTAGGCGACGCGCGTAATGTTAGTGCTGGTACAGCTCGAGGTCAAAGGGTATAGTATAGATCGCGCCTTACGCTCTGCCAAGATACGATCCACTCACCATGTTCGGGTCATTGGTATTGAGCCCAAGTTCTGCAAAGGGATTGAGACCAGCCATGACACCGTAGCCCAAATGGCCGTTCAGCTGGGTCAAGGGGTCGTGCACGTTCTGGCCGGCCTGCATCTGGGGCAGTGCTTGTGGCGGGGGACCTTGGGATGATGACGCGCCATTTCGTGCAGCGCCCTTCACCATGTGGATGGTATGTGACGACTGGATCTTGTATGTGGAGAGCGCGTCCTCATCCTGTGAACGGCGATTCAGGTCGGCCATTACCCGGAGATGAGGCCGAGCGCAAGAAGCCTACCTTGAGTACTCGACCTTCATGACGGTCAGTGCACACCTCAGAGGAATTCAACGTGGATACATACCTGAATAGATGAGCCTCTGGCGGTCTGCAGAGACGTCCGACTTGTCAGCGATAGCCTGCTTGAGATCAGCTACTGTCTTGTCGGTCGATATGGTTATCTGCAGCTTGAGCTCGCTGGGGCCTGCAGAATACGGTGAAATGAGTCTTTGTGCAGTAGAGGGCGTCGAGCACGGACCCTTGACATTGATCTGTATTTCGGAAGCGGGGGGTGCGTCTGTGGACATGGTGTGGTACGCGAGAGCGCGGTGGTGCCGTGACCAAGCGCGGCTCGTCCATTTCAGAATTCAGATGACACTGTCTAGGCGCCCCCTCCCACTCTTCTCCGGCTGACCCATCGCACTTGAGCCATCGCGGCCTACCGCAAACCATGTTGGCTTGAGGCTCTGTTACATCAAACTCGTTTTATCAATGCCTAACCACAAAATGGAGTCTCAGTGGTATTCAGTGGAGGCTTTCAAGTAACACAGGCAGCTTGCACCGTCCCCTGCGCAAGCACAACGTGTACGTGTAAAACGGCTCCCCAGTAATCCATACTGTTCTCCCCTCGCATCGAACAGCACGACGACGCCGGTCGAAACGTCATTCAGCATCTAATTTCCGGCTTGGCTGTGCGAGCAAACTGGACACCGTTACGCCGCTGCAGATGGCATCGTTCGAATGAGGTTGACGGGATTGCATCACACAGCTCAAGCACGTCGAACACCGCCCGTACCAAAGCTCGCCCACGCAGGCCCGGTAGACATCTTCGTTGCCGACGAACTTCACCGGGCTGTGTCGATCGTAGCCAAGTTGAAATAACCCTCACATTACATCCCTGCGGAAGGATAACAAGTACCTAATCTACAACATCACGCGCTACTGATTAAAGCTACATCAGGTTCGGCATTTGCTACAGATAGAAAGTTCCAATACAAGAGAAGGAGAGAAAGGAAGGAGCAGACGTAAGAGAGCAAACGAGCGCAATAGAACGTGCACGATATAGTCCAAGGAAAGTGCGTTATGTGTCTTGCATGTCAACATCGGTATCTGCAGTGTGCACGGCGAGGGCGGCGAGGTCGACTTGCGCGACGGGAGATTCGGGTCGAGGGGTAGGGAGCGCGGCGGGGATCTTGTTGGGGTCGGGGAGGATATCGAACTGGACGGGGCTTATGCGGCGGCCAGATCTCCCTGGAGTAACACAGAAGATCAACACTGCACACCCGACCAGGAGGAGAGAAGGCCTCACCAAGGCGGGGCGTTTTAGCAAAATCAATGACGAACACCTCCTCGTCATGCTTGCTCGCGATGAACAGCCGTCCGATGGTCTCGTCCCACATCATGGACTGCACCGCGTTGAAGTCGATGCCCTGCGGCCGTTCGATCCACACGAACGTGTTTGGCGAGTCCTGGACGCCAAGCTCGGCCTGTTGCTCGAAGAGCGGGATGGCGGCGGCAAGGCTCTGGCTGTGGCGGCACCACTGGCGGCCGATCGAGCACACCGGCGGCGTCGTGGAGATGTCGAACCTCGGGACGGCGTAGACGATGGAGCGGAGAGAGCCTGGGAGCGCGCGATGCGTGAGGAGCTGCCCGCCCTCGCCCGCGGAGTGGATCGTCTCGTGGATGTGGTCGAAGCGGTAGTGCCAGCTGCCGTACGTGCGCAGGTGGCTCACCTCGGACGCATGCATGTTCGGGCTCGGCGGGAGCACCTCCTCCCGCTGCTCGGGGAACATCACCCAGCGGTGCAGGTCCCCGTCGCCCCCGGTCCGGAGGAAGAGCGTAATCGGGTGCGGAATCATGCTGTCAATCGCGCTGTAGAGCTGCGGCAGAATCGAGTCGTCCAGCCGCGTGGGGATGCCATGGTCGGAGATGGCGCAGTCGATGTAGTCGTGGTTGTCCAGTTTCTCGCGGTCGAACGGGTCGCGGGTCCATTGGCGCTCGCCGTCGGGCGGGGCGGGTGCGTCTGACGGGATGGCATGGTATAGCTCGACGAAAGTTTCGCGATGCGGCGGCTGTGGCGGCTGGGGTGGCTGGTGCGGCTGGTGCGGCAGGGCGTCGTTGTCTATTCTGCGTACGACGAGAACTGCGTTGTCGATGGAGACCAAGCGGATGTTGAGGATTTTGGACTTCTGCAGGTCGTCGTCAATCACGTATCAACCACCGAAGAAGAACAAGAGCGATCTCGAGGCGCACCAGATTCTGGTTCGGCGGTGGGCATGCCAGCGTCGAAGCTAGTCCACCCTCCAGATTCTTGAACATGATGCTGTTGGGCCGCTTGAGGACCGCGAGGTACGGCTTGCCGAACAGCTCGTCCACGTCAGGATACATGAGCTGACTCCGCGTGCGGATGATGCACAGGTATCGAAACGGCTTTGGCTGCGCACTGGCGTGTGCGGCCCACTCGGGCGTACCGGGGGTGAGGCGGGGGTCGCTGAGGAGCTCGAGGCACTCGAGCGGGACCTCGAGCGCGACGCACTCGTACTTGATCGGCGTCGGCGGGTCGATCTCGTGGTCGCCACTGAACGTGGACACGTCGACGGCCGGAGTCGCGCTCTCGCGCTCGGAGCGGCGGCCCCAGTCGCGTCGCACATACGCGATCGCAATCGAGCGGCGCCCGCGGATGGTCGTGTACCGCGCCTTGAGGTGGTACGCCCTCGTGTGCGTCCGCGTCCGCGCGATGGCGTGGGCGCCCCCGCGCGGGTGGTCCATCGCGTAGATGACGAGGGAGTAGTCGGCGAAGCGCTCGCCAGAGTTGTCGACGGAGTTGCCGACGGACGCGATGAGGTACTGCCCACCCGGGACTGTGGCCATGGAGAAGACGGTGTGGCCGGCGTCGAAAACCCACGCATCAACGTATCTGGGGTCGCGGCTCTCCCAGGTGCGCTGTAGGGAGACGGAGCGGAGGAGAAGACGTTCGGCCTCGAGGCCGCTGAGGTTAGGGAGTGAGTGTCGTGAAGTGGGGGGAAGAGGAGGGATAGGTACGTCTGCCTGTCGTAAGAACCGCTTCCAAATGATAGAGTGATGGGATATGTGGTGGAAGAACTTGTTGGTCTGGTTCGATCTTGCTTCAGAAGGTGGTCAAGACGCGCCACGACTCGACTCACCTGTCTCAACGAGATAACATCCCGGACATCCAAGTATGAGAAGATCATCACCAATACGTCGTTGGAAACATCATCAAGGCGCATTCGCCTCGGTGGTCGTCCTTGTGCGTTACGTCTTGGGCGTAATCCGAGCTCAACCGGGCCCCTATCGGGGTCGATGGCCCGAGGTCGACGTCTAAGGAGAGAAGAAAGTAGAGATGCGCCCATTGCCATCATTTTGAGTGACCAGCACCGCGAGTTCTAGGACAGAGACGAGACGAGAAGGAGGAGCAGGAGGAGAGGGCGCGGGAAGGGACGAAGCTGGGACGTGCACTGACCTGTTTATTTATTTATTGCGTTTCCCGTGGGTGACGGTCGTTGTACAAGTTGTGGCATAGGAGCAAGTGTTGTATTTCGCTGGTCATACCCATCACTCAGCACTCGGCGCCCAACACAAGCCTTGCCCGATGAGGCATTGGTTGTGCCGCCACAATGCTTTGCGCCCGTAGAGTGTCGCTGCTCGCGACACTAAGTACACTGGCTTTCTGCATCTTCTTGTTCTACGGGCCGCACATGCTTTGGAAGAACCTGCCTCTGATGATCGCCCGACAGCCGGTGTGCGTTGTTCTCGCCATTGTCTTCACGACCTATCGCTCGCTCCGGAAGCGCTCAGCGACTGGTGAGCCCGGCATACCGCAGTGCAGCAGCGCTTGCACTACACTGCACCTCTCCAGCTCGCCGGCGCTGTGTGCGGTCTACGTTTGCCTCGACAGCGTCAACTGCGTATCATCTGTCCAGCGTACATCTTCTGTCGTTTCCAGAATTAATCGGCACCGCCTGCCAGCGCAAGCTCCCGGGTTTTCCTCGCACAGCCCCCGACTCATCATCGCTATACTTAATCTCGTCTGCACGCACCAGTATACCCTACAGCTGTCGTCTGCTATACCTGCGCTTTATTCAATCTCATGCCATTGCGCGTGGTCACAGAGGACACTTCCGAGTGCGTCTGCCGAGTCCGAGTCGTTGTGGCGTCGACGTGCTGACCGTTCCACAGCCCTTGGTATCTGACAAGTACGTGTCCGAGATGGGTCCCGTATTTCCACATTGGTCCTGACATTGGTACTTCCACGCCCAGTCATCCGTACGCAGGGCTTGCTATTCGTCCGCCCCGAAAAGTCGTGGCGACCGCTCGTCTGTCTCAACGTCGTCGACCGACCTCAACTCTACGAGGTAGGCCTAGGCTGTGACGGCCAGAATCCCAACACCAAGATTCCCTTGCGACTGTGGGTGCCGCAGATCCTCTCGCGGTTGGTCGTTGCTGACAGGGAGCGTAGGCACCAAGTCGACGAGCGCAGCAAGCTCGACATCAAAGTCCTCCATAAGTCGCACAAGCACAGGAAGAAGCAGCACCTCATCGCTTCCGCCATCGTCTCGTTAGGCGAGCTAGCTAGCAAACAAGTGCGCCCGGGCTCCGGTGAGTACTTCCCCGCACTGTTCCCTGCACCGTTTTCTCACGACTTGGACACGGCCATGGTAGCGATCGACGTGCGTCTCTCGTGTCCCACTCCCCAAAAGAAGGGCCCTACTATCAAGAGCCGGCAACAACATCACGCTTGTCTGGTCATCAAACTCCGTGTGCCTCAGGCCACGTCTCCCGTCTTTGCATCCAAAGAATCACATCATTCAACATCCGAGGACGATGCCCTGTCAGAGCCATCGTGTACGTCGCTGCGTCGATTCTGTGACACTTTGGGGACTGACGTGGACCAGCTTCAAGAGCGCCTTCCGAAACTGTGGTCGATGACCAGCCAGATGTCCCCCCAAGCGGAGTGCGGCGGCGCAAACGACGAATACGTGGCTACAGCCTCAACACCGACGACGAGGACGGCGAGTCCGTATCTGCAGCGACCTCTTCATATCCAGGATCACCGCGAGAGGAATACTTTCCGCCAATAGACGATACCGAAAAACCCGTATTCGAGTCCACGATGAACGAAACACCAGAAAGTATGTATAGCATGCGTTCGCCCGACGTCCTCCCGCGGTATAGTGAGCACGCCGGACAGTCGATGCGACTCTCGTGGGGCGAGCGGGTGCTCAATAGAATCTCTCCATACGCCGAGCTCTACGAGGCGCAGCAATCCCCAGAATGTACGCGCGACGAGCGCTTTGACAAGGTGCTCGCGCGTTTGCTGACGGAGTGGTACGTCGTCGCCGCCTCGGTACGTCTTCAGCCTCCATGCGTCCAGGGTATCCCGGGCACTTACCGCGGGTGATGGCACAGCTGCTTGCGCTGGCGGGCATCGACGCGGCCATCTTCGGCCTCGCACCCGGCTCCATATTCCCCATCGACGGGCTCGCGCGTATGGTTGTCGCGCTCGGCGCCATCTCTGCCGGGCTCGGGCTCTTCCTCGACACCCTCCTTGTGTTCTCCTACTCCAACGCCGACGCGCACAAGTTCCAGGTACGCTCCGCCCGTGTTCGCTCCCCTCCTGGGCTTACACACCCTACTCCGTAGAACATCGCGCGCGACGTGTACGGCACTTACTTCTTCTTCTGCCTGTACTGCCGTGTGCCGACGGTCTGCATGCTCGTCTCCGTAGCGTGCCTGGCCGTGTTTCTACTCACCGTCGCGTGGGCGGAGTGGCCGAGCGCGGTCCTCGTCGTGTCCTTCCTCGCCGGTGTGCTCTTCACGCTGCAGTACCTTGTGTTCGGGTGCCACCGGATGTTCAACTTCACCGCGTGGTGCGTGCGCAGAGTGTGGCGTGCGCTGGTGAGCCGGCCCACGGGTCGGGAGACGGAGGGAAGTGCGGTTGTGGGGGATGTGGGAGAGGGGGTGGTGGAAGGTGCGCATGCTTCCCACACGTGACCGTGTCGTTCGTGGCAAATTGGCTGCAGTAGGTCGAGAGACAGGGCGTGCATGGAGATTCGCAAATTATCATAATTGGAATTTACATCAATGTATGAAGAGAGCAGCTTGTGCGATAACCTCGGTGCTAGGGTCTTCCAACCTCGAGAAGAGCTCATCAAAGTGTTTCTGCATTTCCATAATGAACCTCATCCACGTCCAAGGCCGGAAGGACACACCTGGATGAATCCCGTCTCGACCTCCCCGCGGCAGAAATTCTCGTTCCCCGCGAGCTGCCACAAGAATGTGACATTCGTGCTCAGGCCCGCAACGCGGTACTCGTCGAGCGCCTCCGGGCGGTCGCGCGCGTGTACTACGAGCATGGGATCGTAGAAGACGCCGATGTCCGCGCCCTCGGGGAAGCCTTGTTCCAGCCGGATAGAGGGCTTCACGTGCAAATGGCTCTCTGCTGAGAGTCTGGGCGTGAGGGCAGCGCCGGGGTCGGAGGGCGCGAAGATGGTGGTTGGTGTCGGTTGCGTGGGTTCTCGGCGTAGATTCGTGCTTCGAAGGCGTGTCCAACGAGGGGGATGGCGGCTTGAGTGAGAGGCAAGGAGTTGCCTGCCACCACCTGGAGGGGTTTCAGGTCCCTAAACGTTGGGAAGCAGATCAACGAACCTCGAGCTGCCACTCAACGAGATCGAGGCCGGTGATCTTCTCCGTGACCGGGTGCTCGACCTGCAGACGAGTATTCCTGTACAATTGTCAAGCGCTCAAGTCTGCCCTCAGCTCCGGTGACAGTCCTGGCGCTGGAGCCTACACCCATCCACTCATTCAACATCTCCCATCGCCAACCGAGCTAACGCACCTCCCCAATTATCTTTTGGTTCCGCCGCTGGACCGAACAATCCCTCTCCCAGAGGCTCACGCACCCGCCATGCTGGTCCGCGAACACCTGCAATTGGAAGAAATCGAAGGGGCAACCAAGGTCAGGACGTCTGATGGTATTTTTTGCTCTTCGTTATGCCTTCTCGAACTAATGAATTTCCTCGAATGACGAGAGTGAACTTGCAGACGGGTCATTAATGTTATGCACCGCCGAAACATGTAGACACTTACTTATGTGTAGCAGGTTGCAAGACTAGACCATGCCTGCACAATCCTCAAGCTCAAGATCGGACCCCTAGACATCTAGTAATCGGCCATGGCCACAAACCTCCTCTATCAACTGTTACAAGTATTATTAACTAACTGCGGTGCAGATTGAGTTATATGTACATTGTGCTTCAGATACCGAGTCAAATAAGTCTGCAAGTCTCACGCGCTGCCGCCATACCGGTACCATGCCAAGCAGTGGAAGAGCCGAAGGATACATAGTAGTGTACGAAAAAGGACTGACAAGGAAATGCGACGGCTGTAGGGATTTAGATGATGTGGGCAGATGGCACGAGAGGATTACAACCAAGTGGCGAGTAAAGATACACGACTGGACCGGGGTCGAGTGGCTGGCGGAAGCATGCGGAAAGCGATAATCATAGGACGAAGGCGGGCATTGAAAGCCAAACCGATATGCAACGAGAAAGGGGGGCGAGTCTAGATGCTGGCGACGCACATACAATATTATACTGTCTGTCCACACACCGTTGACGTTCGCACGTCACCGCGCGAACGAGCTCGGCGGAAGCTGGTCTTTATGTCTCTCTTTCTCCCTCCGTCCGAAGCCGAGCATCGGCGCCGTGAAGCTCAGCTTGCGCGGCGCCCGCTTCTTCGCCGGCGTGCTCTCGACGGGGCTCCCGTATGACGTCCCACTGCTCGTAGACGTACTCATCGATATTCCAATGGTCGGCGAGCTTCCGTGCGAAGTGTTTGGTCTGCGTCGTTCAGAGGAAGGCGGTGGGTGCGAGTGGGACGTATGATCCGCTCGGGGCGACGGAGGTAGGAGCGCGGTACTGCTCGGGAAGGCCGTTTGTTGTGGATCCCCCTCAGCTCTGCGTTCCCGCAATGGGACCTGCGGCGATCCAGGCAGAGGTGGGAGGGGCGGAGTGCGATCGCTCATTGGCCTCGAACTACTCGAACCAACAGTCGCACCGGCCGTCGACGGTCTCCGCGGGAGCTTCCCCAGCGCAGAAGCCGTGAGCGACTTGCTGCGCATGCTCTTCTGCAGTTCGGGAGTCGACTTCTTATGGTCGGGGCCGCCAGATCGCGGCTGCGCGGGGGAGCTCGGTCCAGCAGGCGGAGGCAGTGGTGTCATCGCAAATGCCGACGGGACGGTCGACGGATTGACTGCCGGTGTCCAACCCGACGCAGACGCAGAGAGATGGCGGGAGACAGACGCGCCCTCCTTGACCGTCTGCGAGCGGGGGTGCGCCGCGTCTTCCTTATTTGCGGACGATGACGACACCGTCCCGTTGAACGAAACGTCGAGGCGCGAGCTTTTCCGTTTGAACCACCCACTCTGCTTCTTCTCCGGGCTCTTGCCGCCGCCCGTGCCCGCGTTCGAGCCCGCGCCGTTCGCGCCGCCACCATTGCGGAGCGACGGGCTACTCGGCTCGCTCGGACTTTCGTTTCCCTCCGCCGTGCTCGCCGTGCTCGCCGCAGTCCTCGGTCTGCGGGCGCGCTTGCCCGTCGTGGGAGATGGCAGCGACGGCATGGGCGGCACCTGTGCCGCTTCGACGTTGAGCCAGCTCTTCCGTATATCAGTTTCTCGAGCCGAGCGGCTGTGCCGGAGAGTGCTGAACAGCCCACCGAGTGCACTGCTGCTCCCGAGCGCGGTGGACTGCGCGGGCGTCGATGGGCCAGACGTGCTCTGCGAAGGTATCGTCAAGGGAGTCATCGATGCGGACGGACCCTTTACGGCCTGATGGCCCGACGAGAGCGGGAGGGGTTGCGATGCGGGCGTCGCAGGGAGCGGCGAGCTCGACTCGCTGCGCTCCGATGAGTCTTCCTCCGTGAGGCCGGGCGGCACCGTGGGCGAGCCGAGGTCGACCTCGCTCGATGCGGACACGCTGAGCGTGTTGGCAGGCTTCATTGCGGGCGCAGACCCAATGTCCGCCGCAGACGGCGCGGGCGCGGGCACGGGCGTCTTGAGACCGAGCGCGGCCATATCGAGGTCGACGGCCTGGTAGTAGAGCACGTACGCGGAGCCGTTGGTCGACTCCCCGTAGTAGCGCGGGATTTCGGACTCCTTGATCACGTCCACGCTGTCGTCGTCGAAGAGGAGCCACGTCCCGCGGGCCTTGATGATCGTCACGTAGTGGCCGTGGTGGGGTCCGCTGTGGGGCATCGCCCCGTCAGTCTATCGTCGCGGGGAGGGAGGACAGCACGCACTTCCCTATGTGGACGACGATCGCGAAGAGCTCGTAGAGCCGGTCCGGGTTCTCGGCGTCATCCACGGTATTGAAGAGTCGCAGCTCGAGCGGGAACGCGACGCGGTACGCGAGCTTGATGTACTTTCCTACATCCTCCTGGTACTTGAACCGTTTCAAGTGCAGCGCGAGGATATTTGGCAGCTTCTTGATTTTCATCCTGCCATCGCGCGCGCATACCAACAGCCTCACCTGAGCATCTGCGTGGCCCTCTAGATGATAAGTCGACTCACCGCTTCTCCGCCTCCTGCAGGTCGCAGCAGCTGTCGCAGAAGAACTTGTTCTTCTGGCACAGCATCTCGCTAGCGCTGAACTGACGCAGGCACGCGGTCACGCTCGAGTTTTGCTCAATATCAATGCTCAAATCAAGAAAGCTCTCGTCGCGGGAGGATACCGTCTCGCACGTCAGGCAGCGCGTCTCGGACGTGAGCACGCCCTCGAACAACCGGTGCACAAGTGTCGTCTGGAACTGCGCCGCGGACGGCTGCGACGTCTTCGAGTCTGTGAACGACGGGCCCGCGGCGGTCGTGGAGAGCGTGGTTATGGATGAAGACACTTGCGTGCACGGTGGTCAATCTCTGGACGAGCGCGACGGCAGCGGAGAACTCACGGTCTTCTCCGCCCAACGTGCTCCCTGCCGCACTCCCGTTCGCCACCCCATCCCCATTCGCATTCCCATTTGCCACCCCATTCGCAGCCCCATGCGCCACCCCGTTCGTCTGCCACGCGCCCACACCGTTCCGCCGGTCCGTCTCCATCTCTTCAACGATCTTATTCAGTAAAAAGTTGAGGAACTCGTGCGCGTCCTGGTGCATGGACCCGCGGAAGAGCTCGTTGAGCTCCTTCAGCTTCTCGATGAACGCGCGTGGCGCGACGGTCCCGCGCTCGGCGGGGTTCTTGCTGATATGCACGAAGAGCGAGCGTAGCGCAGAGAGGAGCGTCGGCGGGTGCGGGGGGATCGCACATGCCGCAGACGCGTGGGATGACGAGGTGCTGAGGTGGGGCGACGGCGCCTCCGATACGGAGTACTTGCGATCCAGGCGCCGCCGGGCATGGGGTGGTGGCGGCTGCGGTTGCGCGGCGGGTGGAAGGGGCGCGCGTGGTGGTGGTGGCGATGAGAAGGGGAGGGTAGGCGCGGAGGGGTCGGGGTACTGCACGAGGAGCTCGCGGAAGGGCCCGCAGAAGTAGAGGGCTTGCAGGACGGAGTTGGCGTAGCTGTGAACGGAGCGTCAGCGGTGCATCCTACTTCCAAGGACTGCCCCGAAAGGAATGTATGGCGCAGAATGCAAGGGAATGTGGTCCCCGAATACCGAACTCATAGTGCACGTTAGTGGGCACTATCGCGTACGAAAGGATGCCGCATTCCTGGCTGCTTTCGACTAGGCCGCGTATGCCCGAGAAGCCCGGTGACCTCGGAGCTCTGACGAATGCCTATGTGCGCGGCGGGCACTCTGCCCAGGCATCACAGAAAGACACATGAGCGAGCAGGAGGGCCTGCGCGCTCGCACACAAACCGACCGAGTCGCGCAGTACTCGGTTGCCCCTGAGACACTCCACCGATATCAACAAGCAGCCCACCGCACATGGCAAAAATGTTGACGAGGTTGCGGACAACTCCCCAGGCTTCTAACGAAGTGCTGCTGTACGATAGAGCGAGTGGTGTGTGCCCCGTTCGTCATCTGGCCTGCTCCGGGTACACCAAAGATACCGGTGAATACCCGGACAGGCCGGACACCACGAATCCCTGGCGAACGCAGGATCTACAACGCGCTTGCAGACCAGTATATGTGTTTGGACGTTCTTGTCCATCGAATACCTCGAGTAATTCGCGGCAATGAGTGCGCGTACGGTTGTGAGGACCAAGGCGTGCGATGGAGTGTCGTCTTGGGTACGCCCTATGACTGTGTGGAAAACCTGCGTCGGAACGGTCTACGTTCCGCGGACAACGACGCCAAAAGACGAGGGTAGAGTTGCTTGCACACTCAGGCGCTGGGGTAGTCTGCAAGACGCGTAGCTGACCGAGAACAAAACGAGCGCGATAACAGACGAATAGAGCATGCTCGCGGAAAGTGCGAGGGATATAGCGCAGTGCAGATACGACCTCGGGGGAAACGCATCTGCAAGTGGCGAGTGGTGGCGGGAGCAGATCCGTCGGAACCACAAGCCGTATAAGAGGCACCGGGCAAGGACTAGTGGAGAAAGACTCACCAAGTGTTCCCAAACTGCACCGCAGACGCACATCAGCCGATACGAGGAGACACGGGAGAAGGAGGCGACGCACATTCTCGAGACCAAACTGCTTCGCGTCGGCGGAGGAGATGGCGGGCGGTTGCGCAGCGACGACGACGGGGGCGGCGGGAGAGCTTTGTGCAGTGCCAAAGGAGATCCATTTTCCAATGGCCATGGTGCACGCTCACTGGCGAGCGCTGCGGGGCGGGCGGGGGAGACGGGCAGGCGGTGGTGGCGGCAGCAAGTCGACCTCGTCCGCGCTCACGCTCGCTCTCACTTTCACGGCGCCTCCACCCGGCAAGGGGCATCCTTCCCAATCAGGCAGGCGCGCTTTGCCCCTTCCTCCTCCTCCTCCTCCTCCTTCTCCTCCTCCTCCCACCACCCCCGTCGCACCCCTGCTAATCCTCACGTTACAGCCAGCCGTCGTCGTAGTCTTTCTTTCACCGAATAATTCGCTAAAATGAACTGCGGTGCCTGCTTGCTAGCGCCCTGCACTGAATGAGATCTGGAGAAGCCGTGCCTGGCATGATGTCCCTGGTCCCCTCCTCAGATGTGCTTCCGAGCATCGCCCCGGATCGTCTATGCGCATAATGAACCATCCGCTCGCAGCACCCACTTGCCCTTGCCCGCCCCGGCCCGCAGCGCGCAGACGGCGTGCCAGAGCACCCATGGGCCATCATGTGCCTGCCGCAGCGGTACGTTCCATCCTGCTATGTACATCCTCAAACGCCGTAGCGGCCACATCGCCTCTCTCCCCCAGCCAGCGTGACACGGCACGGAAGGCCTGCACGTCCCGCCGGGATGTTTGACTACCGTCTCTCGAAGTCAAAGACCGCCATCTATCACCCACTCTATCTCGTACGCGCAGCGGAGACCCGAGCATCCTTCCCGTTCGAACCGAAGCAGTTTCATTACGCAAGGATGGCTGCCGTCTGCACTTCCTGGCCAGACGGACGCCCCGTTCAACGGTGGAGGCACGGTACAGTATGACGATCGCTGTCGGAGGCGGTATCCTGGCGCGCCACGGTCGCTGACAATACTGTATACCATCACAAAAGATTTGTATTGATCTATAAGGATTGGGCCACCCCCGATACCCTCTACTAATGCCAGACTTTGATGCAAGACCCTCCACGCTAGCGCCGCGTGGAGGGTCTTGTATCGAAACTATGCACGGTGCGAAGGTGTCTATCGATATTTCGTTTGCTGGAATGTGCAAGGGTGATGCAAGGGATCGGGATAAATTTCTCGTCATATCCTGTAACGGTGACCATAGAGGTCGCGCCAGATTGAATCAAGGACTCTAACGATCCCTGGGATTGTAGCTGCCGAAGGGGGGATGATGAAGGACCATCGACCACTCGTGATCTTTTTGTGTCGCCAGATCGGTCTGAAGTGTTCGAAAGGGATCTCTTTTGAGGCTGAGATGGGTTACTCGCATCCATGCTGGTAGGCTACTGGTGATCCTTAGAGCAACTCGATGAGCCTGTGCGAAGTTCAAATGTGAGACGTAGGACGGAGGCAGGCGTGGGCAGTGCACTCAGTCGGAACCGTTTGTTCGGACTGTCATCATGATAAATATTGTGACTCTAGATCTTTGGGAATGACGTCCGTATGTTTAAGTAGCGCCCATGTGGCGGCGGCCGCCGGCAACAATCGCGAATTGACAATTCCCAGCGCGAAAGAGGCCCGGCCGCAGATCTAGAGGCGTACGCACGCTCTCTAACATCGACCACCATGTCCTTTATCCGTGCTGCCACCTCTGCGCGAGCAACCGTACGCTCTACGCGTCTTTAAACGCGCAGAAGCAGTCGCTGACCATTGGGGGTCTGCAGCGCTTTAACCAACTCGCCGCCAGCGCGCGTCGCTATGCGAGCACGGAGTCGGGCTCGCAAAAGTCGTCCAA
The DNA here is from genome assembly GCA_001632345.1 of Daedalea quercina L-15889. Classification (NCBI taxonomy): domain Eukaryota; kingdom Fungi; phylum Basidiomycota; class Agaricomycetes; order Polyporales; family Fomitopsidaceae; genus Fomitopsis; species Fomitopsis quercina. The sequence goes on from KV429168.1 coordinate 32,478, forward strand.
CCTTCCGCTTATTCTCGGCGGTGCAGGTACGTACTGTCTGCTTGAGATAGCCCACTGCAGATCTCATGCGCACTCTAGGTATTGCCGGCCTCGCGGGGTACATCTACCTGAACCAGTTCGGTACAAAGAGCACGGCAGTCCCGGCGGCCGGCGCAGGCAAATCGTACACGCCCGCGGCGAACACGACATCGCCGCTGGACCCGTCCAAGTTCATCGACCTGCCGCTCCAGTCCATTGAGCCGTACAACCACAACTGCGCCATCTACAGCTTCGGCCTGCCTGACGGCCAGGCGGCGCTGCTCCCGGTCGCGTCGTGCGTGTATCTCGAGGCGAGCGAAAACGCGCCTAACACGCTCCGCGACGAGAAGGGCAACCCCGTACACCGTCCGTACACGCCCATCAGCCCAAGCGACTACCCCGGCGAGGTCAAGTTCCTCATCAAGCGGTATGAGAGCGGGAAGATGAGCCAGTACATCCACAACTTGAAGCTAGGTGAGCCGATTGCGATCAAGGGCCCGCTGCCCAAACTCAAGTACGAGAGTGAGTCGTGTGCTGGTATATGAGGGAGAATACACAGGCGCTCATAGTGGAGTACAGTCAACAAATGGGACGAAGTCGGCATGATTGCGGGTGGTAGCGGCATGTGAGTTTCCGCGTTTTCCTTCTCTTGCACCTCGGTCGGCCGACACCACGTGTTTACCATCGTGCAGCACGCCGATGTACCAGATCGTCAACTACGCGCTATCGGACCCGAGCAACAAGACAAAGTTTACCCTCATCTTCGCAAACGTCGAGGAGCGGGACATCCTGCTTCGGGACGAGTTCGACGCGCTGAAGAAGAAGCACCCGGACACGTTCAATGTGATCTATACGCTGGATAAGCCCAGCGACGGGTGGAAAGGCTACAAGGGTTACGTGAACAAGGAGCTGGTTATGCAGCATATTGCGCCGCCTAGCTTGGCCGAGAAGGTCAAGGTGTTCATTTGCGGTACGTGGCTGTTTTTTGTCTGAGAGCCGCTGATTGCTCATGTGTTTTAACGATTACGTAGGCCCCCCAGGGCAGGTAAATGCAATTGCAGGGAAGAAGGACGGCATGAAGCAGGGTTCGCTAGGGGGGATTCTGAAGGAGCTTGGGTACACCGAGGATCAGGTAAGTGGACCGCGGAGAACGGATGAGCGGAGCTGATGCCGTGTTACAGGTGTTCAAGTTCTGAGCGTAGCCGAGCAGAGTGAGATAGCGATTTGAGTACCGCTATGTACGTTAAAAGCTTGTTCCACTTGCATATATATAAGCCCTGCATTGCTTTCACCGTCTCTGCTCGTCATACCGAAGTACGAAGTTACAGGCACGTGACCGTGTTATCAGCGGCATCGGCGAAGAAGAGAGGCTCGGACGGCGGGTTCGGACGGCGGGTGAGTGTATCGCACCTGGCCGACTGACATCATGCCTCAGAGGCGCGGCCCCATCTGCGACACAATGAGGCCCCGTCAGCCAGACCATTCGCCGTGATTTTGCAGCGCCATGAGACGAGCAACACAGTATATCCGTCCGTTCGAGCCCGAACGGCGGTGCCTCGAGGCTCCGCTCGACAATACTTAAACCCTCGACGCCTCGGTTCGTCGCCCAGTCTGCCCTACAGTTCTATCACGCCCATACGTCCTACACTCATCTTGTACGTTTGTCGACTTCTGAGTGGTGTGGACGATAAGCTAATCCCTATAGTGCAGAATTAGCTCACATCGTCATGTCGGACCTGATCTGCGCACGCTCTCCAGTAGTGGCAGTGCCCGTAGAGATCCTTCAGGAAATATTCCTCCATCACCGCGACCTGGTTCATGGTCAACCAGACATGAAGTCGGCCTCCCGCCAGAACAAAAGCATCGTTCGCCGCAGTCCGGGTTACCAATGGATTGCCGTATCGCATGTCTGTCGTCGCTGGCGCGCCGCCGCAGTATATTGTTCTCCTCTTTGGACGCATGTCGTTGTGACGCACAGCGCGGAGTGGATGTCGCAAGTTATCGTCCGCTCGAACAGCATGCCCCTGCGCGTCACCGCTGACCTTGGCGCGACCATGGGCGACAAGACGCGCGCCTTTCAAAGGGTTTTGGCCGAGTTGCACCGTATCAGAACCCTCTACCTCTCTGGCCGGGTCGATGACGATATCATTCCACTGTTTGAAAATGCTGCACCACGCCTGGAGCGACTCGTTCTCGACCACGTCGTGCTGCCAACCCCTGTGGACCCGAAGCACTGTGACGACGTCCACACCTACTTCCCTTCCTTCCTCCACCGCGAGCGTACCCCGCGTCTTCGGTACCTTGAGCTCGACGCGTTCCGGCCGCAGCTCCGAGGCCCCTGCGCGGACTCGCTCCGGCATCTCGTCTTCCGTCACCGCGTCGCAGGCACGCTCATGGGCAAGCGGTACACGGGCCCGTGCCTGCGCACCTTGCTCGACGCGCTGCAGAACATGCCCTCGCTCGAATCGCTGGCCTTTGAAAAGGAGGCGCACGCGACGCTCGACCCTGCGGCGGAGGCGGAGCTCCAGAGCAGCCTCCCCGACGCCGCCCTGCCGTGCCTACGCACGCTGCGCATCCACGCGACCGCCGAGGAATCCGTTGCGCTCCTCGATCGCCTCTCGCTCCCCGCACTCACCAGCCTCACCCTCTCCTGCGCGCGCAACAGCACCGAGTACCCGTTGACACTCCCCACCGTGCTCGCGGGCACGCTCTCCGCCGTCCCCGAGACGCACGCGCTCCACCTCGCACGCTTCACGGGCAGCGGCTTCCACCGATACATGCGCTTCACAGGGTACGCCGCGTCGGCGCCGACGTTCGACGTCATGGTCGACCGGGGATACGGCCGTGACGAGATTGTGCCGATCGTGTCCGGTGGCCTTCCGCTCCAGGCGGTTCGCGAACTGGTCATCGACAGCCAGGAGGAGATGTCTGAGGGCACGTGGCGCAACGTCCTCGACGCCTTGCCCAACGTGAGCAGCATCGCCGTCACTGGCCAATTTGCGCAGCAGAGGCTCTACGACGTGCGTACCTGCTTGAAGTACATCCTGGGCGTGGGCGAACAAGGGGACGAATCCGACCTATCGACGGGTCGCCGCGTTCCGGTTCTGCGTGCAGTGAACTGATTGCCAACGCAGGCTCACGCGCCTATCGCACACGATTATTACCATTACGAACCTAACACGACCTCAAGTTTGTAACGAAGACTGTCCCTATACTCGCAACGATCTCACGAAGCTCTCGCCTTGTCATATGCAATCATCGACTCCTGCAAATCATACTCTCTAATCAAGGACACATGCGCACAATACGGTCCAGTATTTACATACCCGAGTCATATCCCCTCTTATCGGCGCTCTTATCCCTTCCATTGACGTTCAAAACGAATATCAAAGTTACCTCCCACTCGTATCATACTCATCTTTGTAATGGGCGGTTGACTAGCTCCACACCTACTGTCGCTGTACCAGTAATGCAAATCGGGACAGTTATGCAAACGCTCGATTTTCTCCTCCCCTGTTGTGATGATGTTCATGGAAAAAATTTTATCATATCTCTACATCTTTATTCATCCTAAGTCCCAATGCACTAAGAGCATGCAGCCGCGAATATTACAGGAAAAATTAAAAGGTGTGTTTTCGAGTGTCTCGTTACAGGCGTAACAGAAAGTCGGCATGCTCTGTAGCACTTTCCTTACCTCGACTGGTCATCTCAACTGGTATACAATCAGAATGCCTTCTGAACCCCTCAACAAAAATCTCAAATCCTGTAGAAATGGTAGCAATGCACACATCTACACCCATTTGCATGCAGAGGGAGGGAAATATGAGACAAGGCATGGTTTTCCTCCCATGCCGAAGTAAGCTCCGCTCAAACGAATTGTGGGTGAGTGGCGACGGTCATAGGTTCGGAGCAAGCCCCGCCGAAGCTCCGGGCCGGGCGAGCCGGCCACCTTCGGAGAAGGGGCTTGCTCAATAGTCGCTCGAACAAGGGGGCTCAATCCCACAAATGTATAGCACTCAGCTTTTGGCCTTTCCCCCGTATCAAAGTGATGAATGCATATTTATACATCTTGTGTACATACTGTGAATTTACGGGGTTTTTTACCGATGCTTCCGGCGACCTATAAACATCGCGCGGGTGTGATTGGGTACATGACTGCCCACCCGGTATACCGCAACATCGCAGAGCGGGAGTGTCCCGGAGCAGCCAAGTGACGAATGTAGTAGCATATCATTCATCATTAAATTATTCTGAACATTTATACGTATTTAATTGACGAGGATTTCTTTCCTGAGGGAGAGTAAGTCGAAGGGATGAGTGATGTGACATGACGTGCCACCATGTGACAGACGCGTTATACACGCTTGCGGCGCGTCAGGGCGCGTCGCGCGTCGTCGCGCCCTGGCCCGCCTTGGCGGCGGATTTGCTTCCGCGAAGCTCGAGGACAGCGGGGGGGATATTCCGAAGCAATTTTCGATGGCGATGGCTCGACTTCCTGCTCTGCGAAACCGTCAGACATGGCGAACAAGCTCAGATATGGCAAGACATACTGGGAAGGCCTATTACAGGGCACAGAGGTGCCGAAGACAGACATCGACAAGCTCCATATGGTTTTCTCCTTGATCATCTTCCTCGGCCTGTCCCTTGGCAAGATCCTCGCATTTGCTTTCACTACAAATATTGTGAGCATAAGACAACGCGCCGGCACCTTCCTGACCGTGTACAAGGGTGGCCGCCGTGAGGAGTGGTTTGGACCTGCGGAGGTATACAATATTTGGCATGAATGGTCGCCTGTGGTACGGGCAGAGCTCCACGGTCGCATCATCAAACCCTGCATGGAGCGGATCGCGGTCGCAGAAAGCGATGCCATCATCGAAGACAAATCGTTGAAAGTGCAACTCAAGACACTCACTATTGCGGGCGTCCGGACGCTTTTGGACCCCGTGGTGATCGCATCGAAACTTCGTGCACTAGCTCCATTTACCCACTCATATCTACACGCTTTCGCCACCTCGCCTAATGAGTATCGACAAAAGAAGGCTCGCAAGGAAGCAAGGAGTGCAGGGAATGAGCAGGGATTGCAGTCAGGAAATGACGAGGAGGAAAGCTTCAGTGAGAGGTATGACTCCGAGAGTCGTAGTGAAGCTGAAGATGAAGACGAACCCGGGAATCACTCAGATTGGAGGGATGGGTATCCCGGTTTCAGCCGGAACCCCACCATAGTGAGCAGCATACCAGTAGGTTGGGCACCGGAAGAGACTCACTGTGAATCCAGGCTATACTCGTGGCGATTATGATGCTTGCCTTCGTGCGCAACCGGGCAACCAATGCACTGGCGTTACCTCTTGGTCTGTTCTTCAGCATTTCCGGGACAAGCTCACGGGTCCTCAATGTCCTCAGCAACATTGGGCTCTCGGTCTCGGTGACAACGATCGAGGACTTGAAGGCGCGCATATCGAAGGATGCAATTGATCTTGCGGTCGCCCTGATCACGAGTGGGACTATTTTCTATATCATATTCGACAACATCAATTTGTATCTGCGGAAGTTTCAAGAATGGATATCAAACCGTGCGTCCATGATTCATGCAACAAACTCTGCCGTTGTTGCCTTGCCTGGTATTGAGGCCGGTGCATTGGATTTGAACAAGAAGCTGGTCATGCGAGGCAAGCGGGCGAAGGCTCGTTTTGCTGATATACGGCCGACGAGAGCGGATGGGACCCATATGAAGCAAGCGTTTGGTTGCTTGATTGGCAAGTTACTCGTGCACTATACTCCCGGAAGCCGCGGTTGGAAGGGATGCACGGAGATGCTGGAGGCATTCTCCAAAGCCAGGCCCACAGATCGTCCCCTGCCAGTGGAGAAGACCGATTTTCGACCATTCAGAGTCTTTGACGTTAACGAGGGCTCAAAAAAGGGTGTTATTGAAGTGTTGAAGGATATGCAGGAACGTTCGACACTTACTGAGGAGGAGTGGTCTGGAAACACGCGGATCATGCAGGGAGACTGGCTGACCGCTCGTAATCTGCGTGTCGCCAGGCGTGAGCGGGTCGATGATGTCGATCCGATGGAGCGGCTGGAGTATGTCGAGGAGACGAGCGCACTTTGGCACTTTGCACTACAGGCGACTCACATGTTGATGCGAGTACACTTCGGTAATTCGACGATTGATCGGGCATCGCTGGCAGCACACAAGGGCCTTCTACGTCGAACCTGGGATGTTGCAAAACCAAACTATGCCGCTGCGAAGGCACTTATCCGACACTCACTGATCGCTCGGCTTTTGCATTGCGTTATGTAGGCCATTATCTTGCTGGTGAAGTCTTGTACTGAATGATCTCTGTTTCAGCGTAGTAAAGGGATTCAAGACATGGGTAGATCTCACGAAGTGGAAGCCGTCATGCTCTGAGATCCAGGATCTTGCAGAGGAGATTACAAGACGATTCACTATGGCAGAGCCGGCGGTCAAGGCACAGAAAGGAGGTGACGATTGGATGGCTCACTCGATCTACTTCATCCGCGATGCACTGCTCTTCTGTGAATTTGAACATGCGGTGGCCCATGCCGATGCAGGACGAGTTCTCCGAGTGCTCAAGTATTGGGCATTTTCCTTCGAGGGCGCTGGGCAACATAATTACGCACGGGAGTGTGTCGAGGTCCTTGTCAAGTGGAAGTACGAGCTTCCTTCAGGTCTCCGCCAAGCGCTTGAGAAGGCATGGTTCGTCAACCGCTGGGGTTCTCCAGGGCGGTGGATTGCCGCGGATCTCTACCTTGAGCAGTGCAACTACTGGGTTAAAGTAAGTGTACTATAACTGAACTTACCTTTACTGAGAAGTGTTCATAGCGTGTTTTCATTGCATCTGGGAATGCTGTAACAATTCAGTACATCATGGCCAAGGGGTCTGCTTGCATCGAAGCATTTCGTGATGTCTCTCACCTGATAGCCAACTTCTTCGGAGATCCTGACCAGCATCGAAGGCACAAAGTGTTAAACAAGGAGTAGGAAGGGAGTGGCTTCAGTAGCAGAAGGCAACTACTAGAAAGTAAACAGAGGGACAGACCTAACAGGCTCAGAGGTATAGGAGAGGGAAGACTCCTGAGG
>KV429169.1:0-39369 GCA_001632345.1 Daedalea quercina L-15889
TTAACCTGTGCTACCGTTTACGCACCTCGCGGATGACCTCGATATTCCTGGGCCATTGACAGCTACCCACGCCGCTAACTGTCACCCCGGACGTATCTCCCGTCGCAGTGCCACCAGTATGGCATTGGTCTCTCACCGCACGCCACTTGCAGACGGCCAGGAGAGGTGAAGACTAAGAGGTGATTTCTGCACCAATAACTTTTGGTCTCGACAATCATGTGGTGGGCCTTAGGGCGGGGCGGCCCGGCTCAAGGAAAACCAGGAAAACCTCCAGACATGTAAATGTCGGGAGCCCGGAGAACAACAGGTGTCGCAGTACTGACTCGAGCAACGTAGTTCACAGCCATTCCCTGACCTGTCGAACAAAGCGAGTCTCATGTAGGGTCTGTGCTGATTGCGTTCGGCTAGGGCCCCCAGCAAACATAAATACGCGCGAGACTTGTTACTTTAGGAGTATTATGGACCACAGTATGCCTTATAGTATCGGTTTCAAGAGCCTCACAATCTGGACGAGGTGAGTCCCCACGTAGTCCTTCAAGTTCTGAACAGCCGATGAGACGGCTGTGAGCAATAGCGGTAATTTTGTCACCGGAGTAGCTTGCGGTGAGCCCGATCATGAGGTATGGAGGTACAGACAATTCTCTGACATGGTAAGAAAGTGATCTATCTCTACGATCGCTTTCTCAGCTTCTCGACAGAGGTCGACTTGATCTGGCGGCGTAGGACCATGTCCGTGGCGACAGGCCTCTACATGCTGTTGCACATATCCATAGCAGTGCTCCAGTTCACAAGTCTCATGATAATGACTTCTGAAGGCTGTGAGGTAAAGTGCAAACTTGTAGTTCATCACGCACCGCGAAGTGCTGACTTCACTCTCCTCAGGGGTATGTTCCTGCTCACTACTTCATCTGTTATCTCATACTTTCATAGTGATACTAGTGACTATATCGCAACCGTAATGATGCTCTGTTCAGATGCACTGTTTCATGTCGCGAATGGCGGTGAGTACAATGAGTGTTATAGCATGCTCATATGTTTTCTCATGTATTTTCGATTTCCACAGGTTTCATGGCACTGCGTACTTACGCAATCAGTAGTCGCACCATGACGTTTTCTTCCCTCATTATCTTGCTTTCTTTGGTGCCCGTCGTATTGGATATTGTGCGCTCTCTTTTCTGTTGACTCCGAGACTAGTAGTCTCAATGTTATGATCACCAGTACTTGATTCACACACTAGACGCAGTCCGCATACAACAGCCGGATATGAGTGTAATCTGCGTCATCGCTCCGAATATAAGCGGGGACTTTTTACGGTGCGCCTGTTGAACGTTTCTCCAATAGATAGACTGGGACTGATCAGAAGGAGCTATAGGACAGGTATGACCACCAGTTCATTGAAACCAATATTATGTTAATCACGCATTGCATGGATGATGGAACATTGTCCAGTTCTCATCACCAATCAGGTTTCGTCTCTTTCTGCAGAGATGTTCCTGGTGTGGGCGATTTGGCGTCATGCATCCGCAGTCAAGATAGCCGGTGGCGCACAGATTGGGTTGCGTTTGACAGCGACTCTCCTCAGAGATGGTGGGTGGTCCCCAGTAGAACTGCCTACGGAACTGACTAACCCTTCTTTGCGTCATACAAGGTACTGTGTACTTTGTGTGAGCCTGCATATATGTTTTCCGGTCGGAACCTCATTAACATTGCTGCAGCACAATTCTGGTCCTTTTGACAGTCACTACCGCACTGAGCATGTCTAACTTCACTGCAGCCGTCGTCCTATCGAGCGTCGAATACATGTACTACAACGAGGCATTGAACAACCTCGTATATTCGTGCGTTTCTGCTGCTCAACCAATATTCACAACTGGATCAAATATACCACACAGGCTGCAGGTAGTCCTGCTGTCTCGCTTTTTCATGAACTTGCGCGAGGCAAACTCATATGATGTCGGCGGATCGTACGACTCGTCACAAACATCTGACCTCCGTTTCACACTCGTAGTGGGCCGCCTCGCTGGATCGCTCCCGTACAAGACACGTGAAGCCGCAGCAGAAGACGCTGACCAGGATGATTTCGATGGCAATGAAGAGCTGGACGACGGGCAAGAAGCTGATCTCTATGAGCTTACGAGCGATTGGCAGGGTAGTATTGCGGAAGCCGATGCTTCTACCTCAGTCGATACAATACATTTACCTAAAGAAGAGGCCTCTAGGCTCGTCGATTTCGTTGATGTATAATTATTCTCACCTGCCGCCGAAGCTACCTTGCTGCCTTTCTCTGTCATGTCTATCGAGTGTGGGTAAGTTTGGCGCCGAGGACGGCTGGTCCTCCGTGCAAGGGGACCAGAACTATCATAACGTCCTTCCGTGGGGTTATGCTGACCCAGTAATGCATCATGCTCACCTAAATCAACTCACTCATTTGACCACTAGTATCCTGTTCAATGTGAACTTATTGATACGAGCATCTTTGTGAACCAAGACACCCGGCTACACATACTGATGACAGTCATCCTCCCGCAGGCTATCTGGTGTGGAAGCATAGACAAAACATACGGGCCACAAGGTCAGTTGTAATGTTTGACGGAGATGCCGTTGACTACGTTTTCTTCTATGCCGTTCTCTTTCTTGTTCAAGTCAACCAGACCGTAGGCGCTTGTCCTGCCCTTCCGCCAGGCCTCCATGGTGGGCGCATCGGCATCATCCGACCAACGCCGCTCGATCCCGTGCTTCTGGAGCACAGGACTCTCTGCGCGAGGAACCAACTTGACGTCGTCGTCTGTCATAGCGAAGTAGATGAGGCATAAACGTTCGTAGCCGCGCTGGTCCTCAGGCGGCTGCACGACGCGGTGGATAGTGGGCTTGTAGAAGCCACCCGAGAGGAACTCCATGGAGTCCCCCGAGTTGACGACCTAAAGGGTATTAACTGTCTAACATGTTCAGAACGGACCGATGTTGCCTCACGAGAGCATTCTCGATGTGCCTGATGTAACGCCACTTGCCGTCCGGCATGAGCACTTGCAAGGCTGTGACTGGCTGACTCCATAGAATGGTGATGGTACCGATGTCGGTGTGTCCTTTCAGCCAAACCTGCTTCGCCTTGACTTCATCTTCCGCAGGCCTTGGATAGCTATGCGAACGTCGTGCTTCAGACCGCGGAAACGCAGCAGAATGAATGCACACACTATTTCATCATGCGAACTGGCAGAAATGACATCAGCAAAGTAAAATGCACTGCATGTAGGCTGTGTATACTTACCATACGACTCTCCCACACCATCAAAGTTATGCATATTCACGAAAGTGTCCTCCGGGAGCTCCAGACCCATCGCGAACAGGCTTCAAAATCATCATTGTTAGGCGGCTGGTAGGATGGATGGAATGCATAGCACAAACCGCAGTAGGGGGTGCAGAACTTGCAGATGGTTGAACTGTGCGAAAGCATCTATCTCCGGGATGAGAGGGCGCACCGCCTGCGGGTGCTGCTTCCGAGTAACATCGTGGTTAACTGCCCAGGCAAAACGTCTCAGCTAGCATGGTCGGCATCCACGCCGATCAAATCTACCGTTGTAATGTTCGATCTGGTCGCGGACTCCGCTGTCGATGACCTGTGGAACCGGAGATCTCATAAGTCGATCGTTGCTCGAAGTATGGCTAAATTCACCCAGAATTCCCTGAGCTTGTATCCTTGGTAAGACCCGCCGTCCTTGATGTTTGCCAAGTAGTTGAGCTTTTCTTCCTCAGGAACGCCGGAGAAGGCGACATCGGCAATGTCGAACATACGATCATTCTGCAGGTTGATCACTCAATTACAGCCTGCACGAGGACATAAGGAGACCTGCTTCGGCTTGAGTCAGGCCATGGTTGATTATGTAGAAGAAGCCGTGGGTCTTCATTGCATCCCGCAGCTCAACAGCGAGCTCAGCCCGGCCTTCTGCGGTACTGGTTTTCGAAAAGTCGAGGATCGCAAGGTCGGCATACTCCACTGAATGGCACAAGTCAATGTACGCCCGTCGCGGAGGATACACGGACAACTTACAGCTCTCCTTTGTGACGGGAGGCGCAACGTAGTGGGGAACAGCGGGGCGCACGACGCTCGGCATCTTGACTATCTACGCTAGGGCGAGGGACCACGAATTGCAACTGCTGACTAGTTTCAGCCATAATATGCTTCCTGGGCATCGACAGCGGGACCCCGCAACCTTCGTTACTTATCGAAAGATAAGGTAACGAAGTGTAGAATACCTGTGAGAAATGGAAGCCGTGCTTAGTATCAGCCTTCGAACGTAGGAGCCATGGTCAGATGAGTGCACTTACAATGGCCATGCCTGACGAAGGTGGGGCCTCTCCGCAGCCTCTTCTTACGCCATTGCTGCCAGCTGGAGGCTGTCTCTTTTCTTGAGCATGAGTCATTTAACAGTAGTATTTCCTCACTGTGTCGCCTCGGACTCCACGAGGGATCCCATCTAAGGCCATTCAAGGCTCCATATGGGCATAATTTTCCAATCCTACGTCCCCTGTGATGACGTCCAGTTAAGTTCGCGTTCGATATAGTGAGTTTAAGTGCACACATAGTGAGCATACGGTGTTCAGCCGGAAACGCTACAGTCAGGGTGTCATCCGACCTGCCGCGAAGCTTTGAATCTAATCGCGTTCCGAAGGCACACCTTCCAAAACTTCCGCTGCTTGTACCATGTCAATTCGCAAGTAAGCAGCCGTCACTTCCATTCTACGTTGCCGGGTAGTCTGGGGAAGCGGCACGCAATCGCATTTGAGTTGCAACCCTTCGCCTGAAAGGTCTCGTCTGGGATTGGATGTCGACAACGTATTCATATTACTTCCCACAGCTTACTAGATACGACAGAGGTCATGGCGTTCGGACGTCATCATAACAGTCGTCTAGCGCTCATGATCAATATCACTTCCGTCACCGAGACGAAGGGGCAGGCTGGTTACTAACCTGTCATGGTCTATCATGGCAATAGGATGCTAAACTGTACTGTTGACTTCGATTTTGACGCAGGGATGCCAGGACAAGGCTATCATACCTAACGGGCTCTCCGAACTTCTCCGAACTTACTCTACCTTTTTATCACCCTCTTCAATCTCCTCCACGAGTGTACTCACGGGTCCCCTAAAGCATTTGCGCCCCCATAAAATCCAGCACAACGATGCGATGAGGATAACTCCACCAATAGCCACCACGGCGTAGTTCATGTTGAGCGCATCCACGGGGTACGCAGTCGGCAGGACAAACAGCACACAGATGAATACAGTGAACTGCGCGATCAGTGCGACTTAGTTTCGGAACGTAGAGTAGTATATAGGATCGGGTTACGCACGAGTGCACTCGCAAAGTTGATGGACCATGAATAGCGCCCAAGGTGGAAAGGGCCAGGCTGAGGTAGAGTCCTAAACTCGAATAAGCGGGTTCGAAATGGCAATGGGATTGAATGAGACAAGGGACGTACGTCGATGGCCAGAACAGGCGGATCAAGATCGGCTGCAAATACGAGAGCATGACGGCAATCGCTGCTGAGGACAGAATGGCATTGAACTATATCGTACATGAGGACTAGCATGCGAGGTGTAATTGATATCTATACGCACCGCAACCGCAGAGCCGATATATGCGCACGAAATGACGCATCCAATGAACACGGAGATCCATACACCCCAATACGGGCTCTGCCACCGATTCAAGCTCATAAACTTGCTCCTCGCAGGAAGCGCACGGTCCCTTGCCAGCGCATACATCAGCCTCGAACTCGCCGTGAACGCCGTGACCGCGGCCATGAACTGTGCAATGGCAACGACCGCGAGACACATCAGGGTCAGCCGGCGGCCAACGGCATCGTAGAACAGTTGAGTGATCGGGAGTGCGAAGGACGTCGCCTGGACGGACGCAATGGACTGCACGGAGAAGAGGAGCGCGAGCATGTACGCGAGGCCAATCAGCCACGAGCCAACGATGGAGAAGACGACGCCGAGAGGCGCGAGCAGTGATGCATTCCGCGCCTCTTCGGCGACTTGTGCGGCGGTCTCGCAGCCCTCGAGGGTGTACACGGCTTGCAGAAACCCGAGCAGGACGACGAAGCCCTTATTGCTCCAGCCCGTGAAGCTGCGATTTGCGTGTCAGCGTACTGCTGAGAACGGGCACGTGGTATCATGGCCTACTTCTGATAGTCTGTGAACACAAAGTCCGCGGAGTTCTATGAATGTATGCCCTGAGGGAGTCAACCTTTAGGCAGGGCGTGCTCGACACACCTTCACCGGTGCCTTTACCAGCAACGTGATCACGAGCACGAACGTCCCTCCGAGGGTCCACCAAACACTGAACGAACTCATACCGCCGATCGCGCGGGTGCCTATGGTGTTGATGATTCCAGACGCGATGTTCACGCCCCAAGCAATTGCGGCGATCTCCACTCGCGTCAATGTACGCCCACGCCCGACCTCTGCCAGAGATGCGAGGTAGAGAGCGACACTCAGGTTCCCAGAGGTGCCGGTGAAAACCATGGCAATGCTGTAGATCCAACCTGTCTTTTCATGCTGTTAGCCGCCTACACCGGAGATCTGGTGTTCTTCACTGACGCAAACTGAAGCGATGTTAGGTCGTGTGCCGGAAATGACGTAGTAGGTTGTGCGCTCACATCCTAAGACAGGTAGGTCCGGCTTCATTTTGCACACCCAAAAGTATAGTCCCCCCATCGTTGGACTGAAGCGGCATACATCAGTGACACCTACGCACATGTATGCAATACCGCTTACTATGCGCTGCAGATTTCTGCTAGCGACAGGGCGATGAGAAACATAAACAAGCTACAAATCTGTCGCACGCAGTGAGGACTTGTTCAGCATGATAATCAGGTCAAAAACAACGATGTGCTCACGTTCCATCCCCAAAACAAGCCTAGCGGTCCACCCGAGAACAACCCCGTCTGGAACGCACTGCTCATGCCCGTCAGGATGCCGATGGCGCAGAAGGAGATGCCAAGCACGCCGAAGAGGGACATGTCTCGTCTGAATTCGCTCTTGTAGCCCAATTCGTGCAGCCGCTTGTCAGAGGCGTCGGCCGTTGCGTCAACGTCTTGCCCGGAAGGAGAGAGCGCGTCCTTGCGGACGCTCTCAACATCGGCCGTGACGTCTGCTTGTCCCTTCATAGTCGCGGCTTGCATTCACGGGCGATTCACGGGCGACGGAGCAATTGAGAGCAGTGCATCAAAGTACGAGGTGAATACATAACGTATTCCTGGGCGCCATTCCCTGTACTGCGATAAGGATAGTCATGGTGTCCACGCGTGACAGGGGAGAGAGGGCCGGGATATCATTTACAATGGCTTGTACGAAGGGTGTGTCAATGGGTCGCAGATAGCTCGAAATAATATTGTCTAGTCACCTGTGCTATTCCCCCTGCGCCTTAGTCTGCTTGTCTTGCCAGCTCGATCTGCGTAGGTCTCAAACCCCGGATACAGAGGAGAGCTTCCGTCGAAAGATTGTGAGATTGCCACCTGCAGCTCTAGACAAGTGACGGCCCGGATAGTCACATCCATCGCGGCTATGGCGTGGATGAGGAGGAAAGGAACAAGAGGAGCGGTTGCACTACTAGTGTGGTATCATGGTCCCTCTGGACAGTGGAGTCTGCAGTGAGCGCGAGCGCTTGCTGGTGCGTGATCTCGGTGTAGTCGCGCGCGGTACCCTCCTCCCGCTTGCTGCCAGTGCCAGTACTTCAGTTCTTCCTGATTGTCTTGAGCCACTGTGAGTGTTACTCAGACATACCAGTCCCCCTTGAATCTTGCTCTAGTACTTTCACCTGAACCTATGTATATACGGGACCTATGCTCGAAGTTCGGCAGGCGATCATCCAACATATAAATACCGTCCACCCTACATTATAGTACGCGTGCGATGAGACGCCTTGCATGCTCACTCACTTATCTATAGACAGATGGGCCAGTATAATAGTGAGTGGCTCTTCATGAGACGACACTTACAACCGACTTGCGACTGACGCAACCCGGCGCACGCCCTGCAAAACCCTCGCTGGTCCTTGTTTCGAGCTCGGTGTATCGGCGAGCCGGGAAGCGTATATGTCAGTAGTCTTGCGAAACGTATATATTGTCCGGAGAGTACAGTAGTCTCCGGAACAGTGATTCTTCAGAATCGACATTGGTGTTCGTGCACCTGGGTGTGTGGTACTATCTTCTTACTTTGCAATGTAATTCCTACTCAGTGAAGATCAATCCGGTACGGGGGCTTGTACCGTGCCAGTGGTAAGTCCCGAAAGTAGGATTCCACTGTTACTTATCTCAAATTTCCCGACGAATACGCCCTTTTGTAGTCCGAAGGAGGATGGACGTAGGTCGAAACACGAGCAAGATCAGTTATAGTGTTTGACGGGGATGCCGTCCACCATGCTTTCCTCTGTTCCGTCTTCTTTCTTCTTCAATTCGACCAGGCCATACGTACTCGTCCTGCCCTTCCGCCAGGCCTCCATAGTGGGCGCCTCGTTATCATTGGACCAACGCCGCTGAATACCGTACTTCTTGAGCACAGGACTCTCGACGCGAGGAATCAACTTGATGTCGTCGTCCGTCATAGCGAAGTAGATGAGGGACAAACGTCCGTAATTGCGCTGGTCCTCGGGGGGTTGCACGACGCGGTGGATGGTAGGCTTGTAGTAGCCACCCGAGAGGAACTCCATGGCGTCCCCCGAGTTGACGACCTAGGACTATATCAACTGTCTGACATGTTCAGAACGGACCAACATTGCCTTACGAGAGCATTCTCGATGTGCCTGACGTAGCGCCATTTGCCGTCCGGCATAAGTACCTGTAATGCCGCGACTGGCTGACTCCATAGAATGGTGACAGTACCGATATCTGTGTGCCCCTTGAGCCACACTTGCTTCGTCTTGAGCTCATCTTCTGCAGATCTCGGATAGCTGCACAGAGATGGCACATTGGTGCATACGAAGAGCCCAGCGGGATGGAAATCACGCACTATTTCATCATGCGAACTGTTCGAAGCACCATCAGTGTGAATCGGGGGAACGGAGTACTACAAATCGTAGCAGCCTACCATAGGACTCCCCCACCGCGTCGAAGTTGTGCATATTCACGAACGTATCTTCTGGGAGCTCCAGGCCCATAGCAAACAGGCTTCCAAATAGTGACCCTTAGACCTCCTCACTCATGCGCACAACACGTATACATACCGTAAGAGGGGGTACAGGACTTGTAGATGGTTGAACTTGGCGAAAGCTTCAATTTCTGGGATGAGAGGGCGCACCGCCAAAGGGTGCTGCTTCCGGGTAACGTCGTGGTTCACTGGCCAGAGGGAACTTAACATAACCATACTCATGTTGGGCCTACGTACCATTGTAATGCTCAAATTGGTCACGGACGCCGCCGTCGATGATCTACGGGACCAGATCTTTGGTGAGCGTCATAGGCCATCTCGGAGCGCCGCCATAAGTACCAGATACTCCCTGGGCTTGTAGCCTTGATAAGACCCGCCGTGTTTGATGTCCGCGAAGTAGTTACTCTTTTCTTCCTCAGGCACGCCCGAGAACGCGACGTCGATAATGTCAAACATGCGGTCATTCTGCAGGACAACCAATCGATGCGGTTAGATGTAGAGCGAAGACATCAGGAAAGCTTACGTCGGCTTGGGATAAGCCATGGTTGACTATATAGAAGAAACCGTGGGTTTTCATCGCATCGCGCAGTTGGGCAGTAAGCTCCGTACGGCCCTCTGCGGTGCTTATTTTCGCGAAATCGAGAATCGCAAGGTCAGCATACTCCACTAAACGGCCATAACATCGGCATACGTCCATTTGCGAAGCATATATCAAAACTCACGATTTTCTCTCGTAACAGGGGGTGGGACATAGTGGGGCACAGCGGGACGCACGAGACTTGGCATTTTGGTTGTCCAACTCTGAGGCGACAGACGACGACAGATGACTCGTGGTATATATACACCTTAGACAAGGACAGCGGGAATCCGCAACTTTCGCCCCTTAGCTTAAGATAAGGAAACGAAGTAAGGAACCCTGGCGAGAATGGAAACTGTTCTTAACATCAGCCTTCGAATGTGGGCACCATGGTCAGATGGGGACTTTACGAGGTCACGCTTGACGGGTGCAACTGAAGTTTGAGCCTCTCCGCATCCTCTTTTTATCTTGCAGAATGGAAGCTGAGTCTTCGTTCTGGAGTCATTCGGCGAAGTCTGCAATAGGAACTCTTCCACACACGCACTGCGATGCATTCTCGAGCACAATGTCATCTGAGTGTAACGTTCCTCTGAATCTTTGCGTGGACATAAGGATCCAGAAGTGCGATATGCATCCGAGTCCTAGCCCGTTACGCATGAGGTGGGCTTCCCTGGGCAGAGTGAAGTGAAGCCTTCGAGTAATACATTACAGTTAGAGCTGATAAATTGATAAACCTTGAGCTTGTGCTTGAGACACTACACTCGGTTCGTCTGGCCTGCCGCGAAGTCTTGCAGCTGCATCACCTACTGTCAAGATAAGGTGCGCAGCTAAAAGCATCCGTCTGGACCCATATTATTTTGTAAGATATCACGGAAGAATGGAACGCAATTGCATTGAAGTTCGGCGATATTTACGCATCCGAGTCACTGGCACAGGGCGGCTGCAGAGGCTGCTGTTCGTCGTTGTGGTCCGAGTCGTCGCAACGGATGGGACTCACCAAATCTACCCCTTAAGACAAAACTTTGGCAGGCACAATGGAGCATTATATTGCGCGTATAACTTATGCGCGTCGTTTACATGCGGTGTGAGCGGTTCTTGTCAGAAATGCGAATGACAGAGCAAGAACAGATCTAGAGTCACCGAACCCACCTGCCTAACTTGGACCCGACAGTGCTCAATAAGGCAGTTGATACGCTATACGTACAAATAAGAGTATGGACTGACTTCTCATGCCTCCCCTGTCGGTTCTGACACTGACGAGGGGATTACAGCAACATCGCTACTGGACTACGTCATGCATACCGGAGACGTGCATATATAAAGGAGGCGATTGAAGTATCGTCCCACCCCTCTTGATTCTTATCCTCTACCTCCACCGACTCTTAGGGCAGCCTGTCATTACCTGGTACCAGTAACATCGGAAGGCTTGCAAGGGCCCGCGCCGTCGGAAACCTCGTGGTGAGTTTCCGGTAGCTGGTGCCCTCCTCTCCATCCATCTTCTATAATACTTGCCTTGCGAGTGCCACTAGTACTTGAACTGTCGGCTGGTAGACTCAGGTTATTTAAGCTGCTTAGTCACCGAAAGTCGCATCCAGGGCTTGGCGGCTCCAAGGGTGTGACGTCTTTTGGTTCCGACCACGATTGCGATGTCAACCTGCACCGGCATACCAGTCTCTCCTCACCGCTGTCGTCCATCTTGATAGGATTATTCATGACCAAACCTATGCCTATGGTAATAGATTCGGAGAAGTAGCTCTGAATGTTCTCACTGAGCACTCTGAAGCTTGTGCACTTTTCTCTGGCGTCGACGCTGGCCAGACTCGCTGCTGTACCCCGCGTAGGAAGACGATCCCTGTTTACCCATTATCCAGCAAGCGAATCTGCGCCGATCAGCTCAATCTTGTTGTGCACATACCCACTCGCTTCTGGCACACGCCGACCATGGACACCTCAGGCCGTTGCTCAGACAAGATGGCAGCACATGACCGCGCAAGAGGTTGAGAACACTAATGTCGATCATTCGCGTTTCGTCGCGGAGGCCCCTGCCAGGGCGAAGTGGAAGGAGACGGAGAATGGGGCCAGCGAGACCGAGGCGACGGGTGAGGATTCCGAGTCTATCACGGAAGGCAAAGGTATGCGTGGCTCTGTCTCTATGGGACGACGACTTGCGAATTCAACTCTTACAGGAAAGCTCTCCCCAACATCTTCCCACCTATTCAAGCTCATTCTTCCTTTGGGTCATCTCCGTTCTCAAAGTTCTACTGCCGCTAAGGTCAAGGCACCACCGCCCACTGTGTTCCTCCTGCATCCCTCGCAGCCGCTGTCTCATGTCGCTCGCCTTATCCTTGCCCAGATGGCACCAGATACGCCATCCATCTCCTTCCGGAGCACGACGCCGAGCGGACGCACTTTCCGGTGGGCAGACAGTACAGACGTCGGCGACTTCATCCGCGACGCCGCGCGTGCGACGGAGTTTACGATATGTATCGGCGAGGACAGCACAGGACTAGACGACAGTCAGCTCCGCGCAACGATTCACGTCGAGGTCCCCAGCTTCGCTGACCGCACGCGGTTCCTCCGCAGGAGGTTGGCCGTCGTCGAGGAGGAGCTGCTCGAGATGGAGGCGCTGAAGCGGACTTGCGACCGCGAGGCGCATCGCGGTGCCAGGAGGATGGCAGTGGGTGGTCTGGCGATGCTCGTCGTGTATTGGGGTGCCGTCGCGCGGCTGACATTCTGGGACTTAGGCTGGTAAGTGGATGTCGTCCCATATGCGCATCCGCCTCACCGAAGCTACGCACACAGGGACATCATGGAGCCCGTAACCTATCTTTCGGGCCTGTGCATTGTCATCATGGGCTACCTGTGGTTCCTCTACCAGGGCCGGGAGGTCACCTATTCGTCCGTGCTGCAGCACTCAGTGTCTGCACGACGCGACTCGCTCTACAAAGCGCGCGGGCTCGACGTTGAACGCTGGTTGGACCTCGTCAGCGAGCGTAAAACGTTGCGCACGGAGATCGGAAAGATTGCGGAGGACTACGACGAGCGCGTGTGGAAGGCTCGTCAGGAAGAGCGCGACGAGCAGCGGACGGACGTTAGGCGGCGGGAGGAGCGCGGCGCGGACCAAAGGGATGCCGCCAAGGGCGTTACTCCCGTCCCAGATTCTGAGGGGGGCGAATGCGAGACGGGGAGGGCATCGTCAGGGGCCATTGACGAGCCCTTGATGGACCCGCTCGAGAGGCCGAAGGACGGAGACGAGGGGAGCCGAAGGGTTGCTAATACGAAGGCATAGCAACATATTTCTGGATGGACTCTCCACAACCCACCGCTATTTAGACGTGCGTCATGCCTCTTGCCCGCATGGCTCTTTACTCAATGTGTCTTGGCACGGTGTGTATCGCTCTGACTACTCTTACTATAGCTGTACTATAGAGATGGTAATACCGGACCAACCACGGCCTACACGCATTCTGCCGACATTAATCATGTCAAGGCGACCCTTTGAACTGATTTACAGACTCTCACGTCGTAAAAATACGCCGCCGCAAGCCCTCGGTCTCATCGGTGGCCGTCCGCATTTATTTCTCGTTTGGTTGTACACACGCCCATCATCATGGGAGTCATCACAAGCTGGATGATACTCGCTCCCCACAACAAGCCGAGATTACTCACACCCCGAAGGAGGCTGTCTAGTTGGTCGTCGCATCCGTGTACTCGGTCGTCGCGAAGGCGACCTGGCTGGAAGCGGCGTCGTATACGAAGTAGTAGCGCTCGAGCCAGGTCATGCCGTTGATGAACTCGAAGCCATTCTCCGCGCTGGAGCCGAAGTCGTTCACGACCAGGTAGATGTAGTCGGCGCTGCCTCCAATCGCAGTGTTGAGCTGTGGGCGCCGAGCATCAGGATGACTGGACGCGTGCGAGCGGGCACTGGAGACTCACCGAGCGCGGCCAGATCTGGGCGTTGGCGGTGAGCGTGTACTCGGTGCCACCAATGGTGAAGGTCATGCTCTCCAGACTGTCGTACTGGGAAGTCGACAGGCGGAGCAGACCCGTTTCCTCGTCCAGCGTCGCGCCCGTCGCGCTGACGTAGCGGTTGTAGGCAGCTGTTTCGTCACAGAGATCAGCACGAGCCGCAGACGGGACGATGCACGATCGGACACTGACAGCTCGGGAGGTAAATGAGGGTGGTACCAGTGTCAACGATACCAGCCTCGTCCGTGAAGAGCGTCTCGGAGCCATACGACACGCTCTGGGTGATGCCGACATAGTAATCCGCCGGGTAAGTGCTCGTGATGTCGCTGTATAAAGCGGACTCGTCAATGAGAGTATGGTCCAGCCGTAGCTGTGCCGCACTAACGTGTAAGTGAGGTCACCGGTATACAAGCTCGTGTCGGTGCCACCAAAGGTGATCACGCCATTGGTGTCGGTGCCGGAGGTGCCAGTGATTGGCGCAAACGAGATTCCGACCTCCTCAGCTGGAATAAGACCCTGGGAGTACGCGTTTTGGACGACGGTGGTGATGCAGGCACTCTCATCGGTAGTGAGCGTGCCGCAGGTGAGGTCTTCGGGGCCAATACTACATGATCTTGTCAGGATTGAACAGGGCAGAGAGCACTGAGACTGCATACCCAAGGATCCCATCGACGCCATCGAAGCCTTCGGAAGACGATGCGACACCAATGGACTGGCTGGTGATGGTGAGGCCATCAGCGATAGTGACGTCGTCTGTGTATTCGGTCCCTTCAAACTCGCCAGAACCGTAACTGACTTCCTGGGAGATGGCGTTAATTATGATTTCTCGAGTACGGGGAGAACATACTTACGACGGTCTGACCAGTGCTGGTGGAGGTGCTTGTCTTGACGTAGGCTTTATCAGCGCCGACCCAAGTGTTGGAACTTCCGGTGTCGACGATCAAAGTATCTGAGAATACGGATCTTAAGTAATCATGGCGTCAGGGAACTGGCAGAATGCATCTTCACAGTCAGTTGCGGGCGAGCCGACACCGACCTACAATCTAAGGTTAAAATGATGTTAGAAGCTCATGTTAACTGTGCCTACGGTAACGGTATATTGAACAGCTCCATTCGTGGCGTCGGTGTTGAACACGGTGGCAGCGGCACTCAGCTGCTGCTTTGCCGTCGACTTCGCATAGCTGGAGCACTTGCCGCCGCAGCCGCACATAAGGTTGGTGATCCGCACGCGATCCATCTCCACGAGGGTCGACCCGCTCGTGAAATTGAACTTGCGCGTGAATGGAACGCTCACGGGGGACTTGTCCCGCACGAGAGGCGTCGCCGTCGCGGCCAGTGCGCCGAGAAGGGCCAGATAGCCGGAGAGGCGAGACAGCATGATGTGCGAGAAGCGGTACCACACTCGGTCGGGGTACTTTTGCAGCAGCGGACAGCCGCTTTATACCTAGAGGAGGCGGTCTTTTCTTTGCCCTTGGACCATCCAAAGATAGTCCGCAATGAGAAGTTCCAGAGTCGAAAGATGCACGTGCAGTGCGAAAACCGTGAGGCACACAGCCAGTCTTGCGGAACGTCAGACTGAGAGAGGACCCAGCCCGACGGTACCAGAGGGAATTGCCCATGGCATGTACATGCATGTTTTACGGGGATTGGTGGCTGTTTATAGCACTGCGATAAGGCCCGGATAGGGAGGTACTCGGCGCTGGATAAGTGATCAACATGTATGAGAGGAAGCTGATCATACTGGCCGCTGGACAGATATATCATACGCAACCCTCAAGGTCGTCTGGAACATTCGCTATTCAGCAGCAGCAGCATACGAAACGCAAAACGATAAGACGAGCAGCCACCGCTGTGGCAGGATGAGCATGACAATCCTTGAGGGAGCACATACCGGGCTCTATCCGGAGTATCCCGACCGCAATGATTCTATTGTGCACAATCCGCGGCCCATCTTTTCGAGGCGTACTCCCAGGAAGTGGCCTTGGCAAGGAATCATTGTGGCACGGCTGCCGAACTCCTCGACGGCCTAAATATGTAGTCTAATTAACCATGTCATGGCTTCCGATGCGGTGCAGTGCTTGCAAGCATGAGGTCACTGCCGAAACCGAAGCGCGCCCACAGTCAGTGCAATTCGTTACATGCATCTCATCCAGAGAGCAATCATACGTGCAAGATGTCATGTGTGTGGAAAAGGGCCAGGATACATCAAAGTTGATGGCAGAGCTGCGACTTTCGGTCATGGATAAACACGTACACGTACCTGGATATGCCTCGGAAGCTCTGTCCTCTGTCCGTTACGAACTGCCTTGCTTGGAAACATACTAGTGTCACCTGAACATATCGATTTGGATTGCCACAGTCTCGAGCACTCGCTATGCGTCTCACACGCAGGCCTGGGACCTATGCACATGGAGGCGCAGAGTACGGAACGTGCCAGGCCACATCTTGTGCCTGAAGAAGTTGGTGGACGGGGTTGATTCCTCAGTGGTCTTCGTCCGGCAACAACGATTCCCGAGTGCGATTGAATAGCGAGACGACTTACCGTGTCTTCAAGTTACAGGCTGCCTGTGTCATTGTCAACTCTGTGGCCGGCCACCGTCCGTTCGTGCGAGCGATAGCAAACACTGCGGAGGCCGATTGGACTTGGAGTGGCCAGTCTGTTATGTCTCGCTTTCTGTACTGTGTACGGGCTGCGGACAAGCTAACGCTGACTCTGCTCCTCGTGACCTCTGGCAAGACGCTGAGCAAGAGGGGTAATCAATATAGCGCTGGATGGAAGTTCGTCCGGTGTAGGGGTGTCGCTTGGTGTATCAATTTTCCTTCTATATAATCGCTGTGATAGCTGCACCTGTGAAACGCATATTCGAGCAGGTGTAAGAGATCAGAAGGCTGGCGGGGAGGCATGAGAGTCATCTATTCCGACTCGTGCTGTTGATAAGTGTCGGACGAAGGCTAAAACTTACCTCAAAGATGCGCGTAGGTCGCCGACGAGAGCTTCCTGCAAGCGAAGTGCGTAGCAGTCGGTTCCTTCAAGGGGGATACATATGATACAAGATTTTGCTTTCTACATGCGCGTGTCTTAGGTAGCACGTAAGCAGTACGACAGCAGACATCCACTGAACGCGAAATGTCTAATGTCAAGCCTGCCTGTTGAACGAGGTGACTGGGACATTGTAAAAGCGACAACACAGACACACCAGTTGACCGTATGCTTCGTCCCTGAGGTCGAATGCGTTGACACAGGTAGCAAGGTAGGAGAGTCAGAAAGTTTGCAAACAGGTGCCTGAGGAGACTGGCAGAGCCTTCATCGCTCGCACGGTGGTGGCACAGTAACGTGATTCTGGCTAACCCGACAAAGTGAGACCAGAGGTCAGGATATGGTTTTCTTTACACGTCGATCTATGCGATCTCTTCCGCCCAACGAAGAACGTCGTCGGTTGACAATACCTTAGTCAGCATATGAGCGTTGTCAAGAGTGACGTCGGTCGAGTAATTGTGTATCATTACCGTTGACACCGCAGGCCGTTTCTCCTCGCGAGGAGCGGCTTTAGCCCCCGAAACTTTTTGTACCGTTCCGCGCATGGCCTCCAGTTTGGCCTCTAGTTCATCACATTTTCTGTGTTGGCTGTGAGCGTCGGAGAGCGAGGTCAAAAGGTTCACCAAGGACGCACTCATGGATAACCTTCGTCTCCCCTCTGCGCAGCTCTACTTGTCTCCTCATCATCAGCTCCAGGCTCCCTCGGGCTTGCACGGGGCGCAGGTCGTTGGCGGCAGCCATGATGTTCTGGGCTAGAACGGTGATCCACTCGACTTGTTTTTGCCATTCCGGAGGTGCCATGGATGAAGCAGTGGGCGGCGGCGCTAATAATGCGTCCAAGAGCTGAGAGTAGGTGACAAGCATGGAACGCAGAATGTTACTGAGAGCCGGTCGCCGATCTCGGTGGTCGTCAGTAACCTATTCCGCTTGAGATGAATGAGACGCACCCACACCAGGATCCGCCGGGTATAATTGGTGACCACCAAGTTCTTCAAGAGATGGTATATTTTCCTTTACCTGACGCGATGTGTGAATTATTGCATGTACGCGCTGGACGGTGCATGGGGCGTTCGTACAAACCAAGTATCCCCAAAGACCGTGTATTGTCCCTCCTCCAGTATCCAGTCCACCCTCGGTTTCTCGAGTTGTATCAGCGACCATTCTGGCACATTTGTTTGGTCTTTCAGCACTTCATATTGATTGACCGTGGAGAGATCCGCGCCTCCGACACGTTCGCGCAGAAGTTCGAGGAGGTTGAGGTTGTGCGTAGTATACTTCGTGTAATGCGAAGGTGGTGAGGGAAACGGGTTCTGAAGCTCTGTCTCTTCCTCTCCGTCCATTGTAAGTTAACTAGGAGTGGACGTCCCTGCGATACAAGGTTAGCGTCTCAAGATCTCAACCTTGGCGAGTGAGCGTGAATTCGAAGTTGAACAGTCCGTAGACGCCGAAGGCCACGATCGAATGCATGTAGGCGCCCGGTTCCCGAATGCGACTCTCGATCTAACGGTCACCGCGACTGCCTCTTCGCACTGTTTTCCACCTCTCGCTACTTCTAGAATCAACACCATCGCCAGCTATGTCCACCAGGAGGAGAGTTGGCTTTAGTAACGCCACCTCCGAGGCATCGCGACGGCAGCTGATGCAACCGGTGCCATGCTGGGAGAAAGTATGGGTACTCCCGGAGAATGCAGCGCCGGGCTCGACTTTGAGGATATATAAATGGGTGAAAACAGATAAGAAGCAGGTATGGCAATTATATCATCCTCCTTCCATTGCCTACAGCCTAGCAGCAATTCAGTGCCGACGAGGACGAGAGCGACCAACCCCTCGCACCACTTCCTGAGCCAGACGAAGTCGAGGTCGTCGACGGCGACGAAGAGTTGGACCAGGACGAAGCCAACACGTCTGTGGCGCCAGAAACTGCTTCGGCCTCCCGCGACGTCTCCGAAATGCCAATAGGTACTAAAGACGACTCGCCCTCCAAACCGGGAACACCCAAGCCGCATCCACTGTCCATGTCTTTCACGCCAGGAATGGGCACGGATGATGACGCACTCGACGAGTCTCTCAAGCCGCGCGAGGGTGAGCTCGACGCCGCTGTGGGGGCTGATGGGATAGGCGACATGGGAGGCATAACACTGGACATGAGCGGCGTGGGTCCCGATGGAGAACCGTTCGAGGGTGCAAACCTCGACCAACTGCAGCCGGATGACGCCCTTTTGGGTGCAAGTTCGCTTATAGATGCCACAATGGAAGATCCGTTTGCGCCGCCTTCTTCGTAAGGCGGCAGAGAACGATAACTCGTTCGAGCCGTGCTCGCGTCAATCATGGGGCCTATATATCCTGTGCTGGCCAGTCCGAAAGGCGCAAGTCTAACTGTTGGAACACGTTCGGGCGAGGATCCGTTGGGAGACATCCAGCATGGACTACGAAGTTGGAGTCATGTATGCGTGACTGCAGCTGTGCATGGCGCATTCCTCATTCACTATAGCCATTCTAAATTGACACAGGATCAGAAGATTTATCATATAGTGATTGCGTTCAGGTGAGCAGATGCCGGTTGGTGTCAGAGTGTTTGAGCAGCACAGCAGAGCATAGCAACTGTTCAGCTGGCTACTGTACGCCAGCGGGTGAGGCTCGTGTTGATTGAGCGCGGACGGAGGGCTCATACTCAATGCTGTGGTACGCTAGCTCACCACAGCCATGTCCTCGAATGCGTTTCAGGTTGCAGAGATCATCACGGCGCTCAGCCAAGCGTACGTCGTGTTAAATGTCTAGATTAGCTATTGAGATCACGAGCGGCAGGTTCATAGGGAATTGCTGCATTATAGCAGAGGCTTGTGGTGAGCCCGGGCTCCACTGCACGCTACCCAAAAGCGTATTTGATCATTCTGTTTGCAAAGCGTATACGTATGACCGTTGCCTGGTGACCTTCGAGAGAGAGGTTAACATGCTTTGGTGGCGCAGAGGCATCTCTCTCGCGACCGGCCTCTACCACGGTGCTGTTACACGCCGTGAATGTGATATTTCTCCAGAGGTGATGATCCTGCCTGATCTTTGGCCGCACTCACCTATCTCCATTCAGTCCGTACATCACCACTGGGATGATAGCGTGCGCTGTTGTACTATTCCGTACTGCTAATAGCGGCGAGTCAACCAGTTACCAGTCAACGAATATCATCTACCCCCGCGTAGCACAGGCCCCTGCATGGCGCTGCGCGCTTAATGCCCTTAGCAATCGCTCCATGCTCCTTGCGGCTGCTATTGTCGCGCTCTCATCGATACTACAAGTTGTGCGTAATGTTCTTGTCGACTCGGTGCTCAAGGTATGAAAGCAGGGTGCATTAGTACGATGTCTCTGAACTTTATGCAATCAATTGTGCCTCCACCTGTTGGCTGCGTGTTCTATACAACCATGAGCACGAAGATCGCTCGGTGTGTTTATCTTGTTTTTTTCTTCAATTCACTGAAGTAGCTCCAATTAGAATGCGTATGCGATAGCATGGGCATGACGGGCAACCCACTTCATTTGAAGCCATGCTGATGTCACTGCACGTTTTCAGTCATCAATGCATCATCCTCGACCAAACATCAACTCTCTTTGCGCAACCATTACTGTTGACGTCGACTTGGTGCCATGCGTCCACGGTCAAGATGGCCAATAGCGCACGAATTGGTACACCTTTCATGATCGTTCTCTTGAGAGATGGTCAGTAATTGCCAGTGGCCAGCTGACTCACCTATGCAACTGACTATTTTCCGCTTGTATACCACCTGGCACCAGGTCCTATGTACTTTGTGTGAGTTCACATGCATCCTACGAGTTGATCTGTGCTTACTCCAATGAGTCAGCGCTATCCTCATTCTTCTAATCACTGATACCACCCTGACCATCCCCGATGTTAGTGTCGCCATGATTCCCTGTGACAACATACCATACTCATAGTAACCTTAGACTGCCTATAACACGCTTTGAACAACCTCGCCCACTCGTACGCTGCACGCTACGTCGTTGATAGCTGAGCCCGACATGTTGCAGACTGCAAGCAATCCTGCTCTCGCGCTTCCATCTGAATTTGCGCGAGGCGAACTCTGACGACTTCAGTGGATCTTCCAACCCATCTCAAATGTCTGACTCTCGTTTCGCACGTGTGGTCGGGGGCCTTGCGGGCTCGCTACCCTACAATATGCACGGCTCTATCGCAGAAGACACGGGCGAAGAGGATGCCCTTGACCCAGACGAGGAGCCAGAGGACGGGCAAGGGACTGATGAAGAGGGTTCAGTAATCCCGACGGACAGCATTACCAATAGCGCTATGACCACGCCCCCGCCCTGGTATAGACAGTCAGTCCGGGGCTTGTCACTATCGAAGATGGCAACTATACTGGTGTGCGATCTTCCTGGACATGCTACCGATGACATTTCTGCCTATACCCATCTCATATGGGTCACGACTACTCGTTCACCGTGATGCCAGCCACATGTGGCTGCTCGTGCAAAGGAAGATGTGCTACTGAGGTGCGGTGGACATTGGTGCATGGCAGTTCGTCGCAACGCCGCAAATGCATGCGGTGTGGCACAACGCGCGCGGATGGCATAGTGCGTAATCAATCATTCTATCGCTGTCAACTGGGGAGGACGAGCTGATTAAGTTCAAGCTCAGACGGGAGACTCGCATATAAAAGTCTGCTCGATGCTCCGGTATGCTAGGTTCCAGGGATGTCCACAAACACACTTGCAGATGCAATTGCAGATGCTGAGCAAAAGTGAGTCGCAAAGCTGTGTTTCTGAGCGGCTGATGAGACCATGGCGAACGACAGCTTCATAGGGAACTATTTAACTGTAGTCGCTTTTGGTAAGTTTCGTCTAAGTTGTGAAGGCGTAGGCAGTGTCCTTGACTTGCACATACAGTGGCCTACTCGTATGATCGCTGCCTCGCCGTCTCGAAGGAGTTCGACCTGATATGGCGGCACCGGAGCATGTCTCTAGCAACTGGTCTCTACATGTTACTACACATGTCCATGGCCGTGTATCAGTGTATCCAGATTGCAGGGATGGTGAAATCTGGAAACTGTTTCTTCATGTCCGTCAGACTGCTGATCTTGCTTTCCCTAGAGGTGCGGTTTGGCCTCGTCTCGGGTTTTAGTTATCTACATAATTGCCAAGGGTAAACAATGGTTACATCTTCCTTCAAGCACAAGCATGTGCGATAACGCTGTTTCTGGTCGCCAATGGCGGTGAGCCAATATTGTCTCGGCATCACTATTAGGTTACTCCTTGTGTATACTCTTTCATCCTACAGGTTTCATGGCATTGCGCGCCTACGCCATCAGCAATCGCTCTATCGCACTTGCGTCCGTCATAATGCTCCTTTCTTCGGTGAACGTTGCATTCAACATTGTATGCCTTCTCATGTCAGGTTCATTTCTCGATGATTGCTCAAGAATCCTCAGTATCAGATGTGCAAACTAGACCTGGGGATTCCCGGCCCGGCAGGTCTGGGTTCCATGGTCTCAATGGCCATGAGTGCGGGGACCTTGAGGTGCGCTTAACATTCTTTTACATTAACCGCACTACTAGGAGGTCTCATGAGTACGTGTATTTTGTAGATTGAGTGCGGTGAACAGTGCTCTAATTCATAACTGTGATGCTAACTATTGCGCACTACAACTGTCGCCAGTAAGTATAACCCAGCAAGTGTGCAACATTCTTGCCGAGATATCACTTGTCGCAGCTACCTGGCGACATGCATCCATAGCCAAGGCTGCTAGCAAGGAGCAACTGGGCACTCGTTTAACCATGGTTCTCCTCCGAGATGGTGAGCATTGCAAAACTTAAACTCACATCTAACTACCCGTCTTTCTTACATACATGTTTTCAGGTACCTTGCACTTCGCGTGAGCTCACCTGCAGTCCGGATTTCTAAAACTAAATACTCGTTTCGCTCAGCACGATCTTTGTTTTACTAGTCGCCACTACCGTACAGGATATGGTCGATGTGAGTCTTCCCCTGGTTCGTAAAGTATGTTGTACTGTATTGACAGTGAAATCTTCAGATGATCTCCGGCTATTACAATGATTACGAGGCAAATCTCGTCTATGTGTACGTTTTCCGCCATTCCACCGACAGTGATGCGTTCACGGCTGATACCAGCGTACCAGATTGCGAATAATTCTACTCTCGCATTTCTATGTGAATTTACGCGAGGCGAACTGTGATGACCTCGCTGGATCTTCCATCCCATCGCAACCGTCCGACCTTCGATTTGCGTCTGTGGTCGGTCCGTTGGCGGGCTCACTTCCCTACGGTATGAACGGCTCGACATCAACAGACACAGATGAAGAGGACCTGTATGACGGGCTGCATGACGTACAAGGAGCTGATGTTGAGGAGGAGACGCCCGCGACTACGCGGGGCAGCACGATCGCTACAGCCGATACCCCTGCAGCAGCATTCAACGTAACGCGCCCAACTGCCCCGGAAGCCTCGAAAGGCGATCATGTCGTTGGGTAACTTGCTCGTGCGTGCCGTCGATACTCCTCCGGCCTTTTGGCCTCGCCTATATATAATCTGGCCATGCGTTAGCCACGAGTAAAATTTCAGCATAATACCTGTCGTATGTCGCCGGTCAATGCTAACGCTCATTGATATGGCGGGCAACCGGACACATCCTAAAGTGTCCTTAGGTACGCCGTCATAGACGACCGTCTGGTGTGTAAAAGTGCTGCTCAACTGCGAATGCGGGAGGTTATGGTCCTCGCGAGATGAT
This sequence comes from Daedalea quercina L-15889, assembly GCA_001632345.1. Classification (NCBI taxonomy): domain Eukaryota; kingdom Fungi; phylum Basidiomycota; class Agaricomycetes; order Polyporales; family Fomitopsidaceae; genus Fomitopsis; species Fomitopsis quercina. The sequence goes on from KV429169.1 coordinate 23,502, forward strand.
ACGATATGTCGCACAGGAGCGACGAGTATTATGAAGGAGCACTGCACCTACGGAATCATTCAGTGGTAAACCAGCCGAACAGCGGATAGCCGTATCCGGGATAATGCATGCAATGTACTCACGTATCGCTGGACTCTTCTATGAGGTGTTATTATTGCCAGGCAAGCGTAGGGCCTGCAGCCCAAATGGTCGAAGCTGGTATGTAGCACGCGCGCACTGCCTTACACATAGTCAGTCAGTTGCGCCGTCGGCTTCACCATGCCGTATGGGTCAGAGGGAGGTCCACCGGATGATAGATTCCGGATAAATTAGCAAGAAGATAAATACAGGACGTAGCATCGATCAGCTCTGGACGGGTAGGGGCACTTGGTTGATTACTCTCTGGGGCCCGACCGTCACGAGAGGAAGGTAAGCAGTAACCAGTGCAGAAATGGCTACACTACAGCATGGGAAGCAGGACGTCAGTCCGTGGGTGAGGCCGCATGGAGGACGGTGAGACGCACAGCACAGAAGTGATAGGGCTTGTTCCGCCATCCTTGGTGCGCAACGGGTGTTGGTTAATCATGCTATTGAGGGAGAGTACAAGAGCTGGCCATGCAAGGTAACTAGAGACGTAGACATTTGATTAACGTGAGTACAGAGCATAGGCTGATAGAGCTTCATGAAGACGCACCGGTTGCGGGTCACCATGATGAGACCCGTCGTGAACAGCGCTGCAAACGTTCATCTCAGCTCAGCACCTCCCTGCTTCGCTTTAATATATCTGCAGGCTCACTTGTCGCGCTGAAACCGTCTGCAATGATACCAAACTCAGCAACGTTTCTGCGAGCTCCAAGGAGCAGCGTGTACTCACCGACGGAATCCATCTGCCATGAGTCTGGGAAGGTCAGGGGTACTTCTGCAGAGGGATCTCGTGGATCATCACCCGGACGAGGGGAATGGGGGAAGCCAGACATGATATCGGACAAACAATGTATGTAGTGAGCGTTAGGAGGAAAGGAGGAACGGTGGCTGAAGACTCCGCCAGCGAGCGTATGGTGTGATTGTCCAATCAGGAGGGGGGTAGTATGATGATGCACGTGACTCATATACCCGTCTACTACTCAGTAACACGTGCACCCGCTCGTTGCTCCGGCAGTTCATCGTAGCACGTAGGAGGTATTACGACGCCGTTGGAATGTTTTCTTGTGGGAGGCTAGCTCGGCCATAGAACCGCAGTAATGTCGTGTTATTCAGCGGCCTGGCAATCTCTTCTACATTTGGACATTAGACGAGTATTAGGACTTGACAGTTAGTACGGTAATGGGTGACGGTATATTCTCACGAAGGTCCCTGGTCAATAATCATACATGCTATATGCAATAATCTTTGAGGCCATCTACGTAGGTTAGCTATCGATCGCTGGATGGGAAACTTCGCCGGACTAAGACAAAAATAGGGTATGGTCATCGCTCTGTGCGGTTTGAAGTCACTTTCATTGGATTGAATACAAATTCTACCACAGCGCGTCGATCGTCTCTACGAGGACTCGTTGGTATGTAAGGGAATACCGCGGCGTATGAGTTAGTTTAGCCAATTGAAGTGCATTCACTCTAGCGGGGAAACGATGCATATAAAGTCTACCGGCGTGATTGTCGAAACTTTCAGAACGTGGGCACTAAGTCCGAAGGCTATTCCCTCGCATGCGGCGCAGATATCCTGTTCGCATTGTCGTCGGGCAACAGCAACTCTAGCGCGTCAATTGTGGTTGTGCGCAGATTTTTGGTATTCGATCAGGCCTTCAGGAGCCAGTACTGCGGATGAACTGCAGAGATAGGCTTGCCGGCGGTCCAGTTTCGACGGTAAATCTGAGCACTGTCGATTGGCCATCGAACTCGCCATTGCTAGCCGGTCGGTCGGCCGCGAGCTAGCGACCGTGCAATGAGGCAGCAACGAGCTACAGTATCTGCTTGACGACGGACCGGCGGCGGTCGGGCCATGATCAGAGTTAATCCGCGAAGAAGTCTAAAGGCTCTCTCGGATGAGTATGTAAATAAAATACTGGAGGACGTACCGTTTTGGTCAGCGTAGAGCGACGGGCTGGCCCACAGATATTGCAAGCAATTCTGGGCATGAGTGAACGGAGACATCCAGTGAGGTGCACAATGCAAGTCCCCTGAAGGTCAGTGCTTTGGCAGTTCTGCATTCCTGGCGCACATCGTCAGCGGAGAGGACCTAATCACGTCTAGACTGAACTTGGCCATGGCGACGATACGCAATTCGAGCAGCAAGTTCGCGCGGCGATTCTTGAACAAGGAATCTCCCACTTGCTCTGATATATTCTACTCTCGGAAGGGTCCGCGCTACCGCCGGCGATATCGAAGTGCTCGGTAAAATGATAGCGGTCTAATGACAATCACTTACACTGAGTAGTGACATAAGTGGGCGGTTCCTTACTACGCATCAGATTCTGTAGAACATGACGTGACAGTCCCACTAGAACGGGTAACATAAGATAGAGAGAATATGGAGCGAGAAGCAGGTAACCGATACCTTCACTGTCCGAGAAACGGTCGGAAATGCTTCGGGATAACCACGAACAAGGGAGATTACGAGACCGTAGAACGCCATAACAGTCGTCACGTATACACGAGGCTTCGCACGTTGGCCGGGATTTCGTGCTCATGATCGCGCTATCTTGTCTCCATACAAACGAAACCCGTTTACATACGCATGCATAAGCAGTGCCGAGCAGCGGTCGGGGGTGCGGGGACGGGAAAGCTCATCGTCCTCGCCTATCCGGCGTGCCTCCGACATGCATACGAGTCGAGGGTGTCGGCTATATCCGTGTAACTACAGCATTGCTTCTCCCGCGCAATGCGGGGATGACGAGGATGACCGTGACATGGCTGATGGCAGTAAGTATGATGGCTGGCAAGCAGCTGAGAAGCGCAACGACCTAGAAGGGAAGCCTCCGACAAATCTAAGTTCCGCGTAGGAAAGATGCTGCAAGATTGGCCGATCGAGGCTTACGGATGGGTGAACTCAATACCCGCTCCAATGCGGATGGGACAGGTGCGGGTCTAATGTTTTCGCTCAGGACATATGTATCCTATGTGTTATACATTCAAAGAGAACATGAAGCACGGGTACAGTGTGTCGCATATTTTGCACATTGTATGTCAGAAAAACACGCACTCCAGCAACGGGACAGACACTGTCTGGAACGTGGAATGCGAGTATCGCTCAAGGTACGCACTGGTACCCATTGATGGGAGTTTGATGGGGCACGCCCATATTTGGCCAAGTGCATGTGGCTGCCCCGATACGGAAGTTTGGTTCTTTTCGACCTAACTTGAAGTAGCGCACCAGCTCCTCCGACGCCCGACGCCCGCTGGCCGTACGACGAGCATCTTTCTGCTTTCCCTCCACCATCCCCATACCCCCGCACAGTATATACCTCCTTTCTAATTTCTCTCCCGCCCGTCCTGTGCCAGCCGTGCACGAGAGAGATCAGCCAGCCTAGCTCACGCGGTACGCCTCAAGCGCCCTCACGACAATTGCATCGCCAGTTCGGGCGCGGTAGTCTACCTTCGCGGCGCCACCATCCGTCGTTCCTCGACCTTGCCCGCATGTGCGTTTTCATTTCCTTGCGTTCAGATACAGGACGCGCCCTGGAGGCGTTCACGTAATTCATGGTGTGGTCGTTGATTCGCGGTGTTTTTCCCAGACCGGCCCTGACCAGTTGCTATATCGCGCGCTTCCCTATCCTTCCCGCCGCCAACTCTTCCGCTCACCATCACTGCTGGGAGGTCGCACACTTGGGTGGTTGGGATTGTACGGTGCCAGGTGAGTCGTTTTTGCGTGTGCGGTCTCAGAGCGGGGGCACCGGCTCCGTGATCCTTCCCCGCAACGTTGCGGACGCAGTCCTCGTGCTTCCCCTTCCCAATCTTCCTGCTTCCTGCTGCAATCTTCCTGGAGGACCACAGTTCCATACTACCTCTGCTGCGAACACGTCGGGGGAGCCTTCTTCCCCGAAATGGTCGCTGCCCCATATGCTGCCGTCGTATTGTATGGCGAAGCATCCCCCAACTAGCCAGCACCTGTCAGCGGCGATCAAGCATGAGACGCCCGGCGACCTGCACTTTGCAAACGGGACGGAATGGGCTACCTCTGCGGGGAGGTCCAATTTCATGTCCTGAAGGCTAGAGTCTTGGCCTTTGCGCATCAATGAGGTCGCGGCGCACTCGGGCAACGCATTCAGGCTGTCTCAGTCCGAATTGAGGGTTGTGGCTCATCACGCGAGTTCGGTGAGCCGTCGTTCCGTGCCCACTATATCGCGTTGGCTGCCGCACGGACGCAAAGTCGGACCTTGGATGGCTGGGGTCCGTCCACGGCGCGGATACATCTGTCGAGCACTTGGCAGTTGAAGCTGTATTCTGACCTGGTGAAGCCAGAGCGCTGAATAATCACGTCTAGCTCGACGTGAGCTGGGTCTCATCTGCTGTCGCGGCAGGCTTTTATAGCGGCGCGCATGACGGCAAACTGCTCGTTTCCTGCAATCGCTTGTGCCTGTGCTCGCCTTCGTCAGGTACAGCGCGTGGGAGTCAGCTTGCCGAGCCGTCCGCCATGCTACTCACTAGAGTTCGTGCCCAATGTTATGACGCAGGCTGGCGGGCATGACAGATGGCCGCCACAACGGTGATTGCGTTGCGACGGGACACCCTGAAGGATATTGCGCATTTCCGCTGTGTCGGGAGTGAGTTTCAAATTCGCTTGCTGCGCAGACGGCGGCGAGGAACGCGGTATGTCGAGCTTGGTGGCGCATGCCCATCTGCGCTGACCGATGATAAGCTACCCAACACTGCAGTGATCGTCGAACAGTCAGTGCTGGCGACATATCACAGGGAAGGGCAGGAGACTCGCGGTACTGCCTATCTCCGTCGCAACGACCGCCCCGGGGCAGGTCAGCGGTTTGGTTTCGTCGCTCGGCCGCATCAGGACTGTCCGAGCGCCAGCGCGAAAGTGACGGTGGGAACACCGGAGAATACCCCTCGAATTCTGAAAGAGTTTCCGAGCAGGTTGTGGCTCGCGCTCGTTCCGTGTCTTCTCTTCTGCACTCGTCTTGCCAGTCTGGCAGCTGGACTGCGAGCTAACGCCTCTTGTCGTACAGATATCAGCACTATCGGCGTCAATCGTTCACTGGCTTTTACTGTCTCCGCAGGCGCCCTGAGGACAATTGAGAGGCCGATTCGGACAGGCCATTGACAGCACGCATTGACCTGCGTGCATAACTAGCCAGTCGGTCGCTTTTACTATCGCACCCTCCGCTCTTTGTTACGGCTTCGTCGCGACGAACGGACGAGCTTCGCGTTTGCCAAGTCGATCCGGACCAACGCAAGATCTGGCCTGACGTAGGTGGGTACCGTTTTGTCCGATCGTGGCTTTCAGGATCCCCTCGGAGGGAGTTGCTCGTACATCAGCGCAGAACGGGACAGCTGTCCAGGGCGATGCGTCTGCCTGTGGCGACGGGGTCGCCTTAAGCGCCGGTGCGCGGGAGAGCTGTTGATGGCGAGTGCGACGAAGCGAGGGAAGTTGTTACACGGTGGTCGTTGGACACCGGATTCTGGATCATATACTCAGTATGTGCAACGAGAAGCCCGCTTAACCTCTCTTTCGCAACGTGCTGGCCATATCCTCGTTCCACACTGCTTTGTTCCCCCGACCTTTTCGCTCTTGCTCATCCAATCCCGATGCTTGACAGATTCCTTTGAAGTTAGGTTTACCCGCCCCGACGGACGACGCCACAGTTCGCTGCGAGGGCGCAAAACAGGTATGTCAACTCGCTGATGATCGACATATCGGTCCGTCTTGTCGGCGAACCTGTCGTCGCGTGTACTCGGTCCTGCTGACGCTCATAATCTTCGCAGGCCTTTTCTCGCTTGCAGCTGCTTTCCCCTACGCTGTCTCTTCGCGGCACGGTTACTTCGCATAGACAGGACCGGGAACTTCCCCGTGCATACTTCTGAGTTTCGTTAACTGTGTCACATACACCGTACAATAGCTAGTGAGTGATTTCCTTTGACATGGTTGGTGATAGCAGACGCTCGAGAGTGGAGAAACTCACAGTTCTTTTCATGTTACAGCCCGCTCTTGCTCCGCCCAGAATGGCTTCAACGCTTACGACGGAGTCTCGTTCTGGCCTGCGCGAACGTCGTCCCGTCGTGCCCCTTCTACTGTCCTCCTTCCCGCTCCCACCCTCTCACATTCCCTCAAATTCGTCGCCTCTCGCATCGTCTTCCTCAAACCTCTCCACCTCAACTGTCTCTGCGCCTACCTACCCACCACCTTCGCTTCCTCCGTCTGGCCCCCTCCCTCCTGTGCCTGGCCCATCCCCCGTTTCCCAGCATGAAACCTTGATGCTTATCACTGCGGCGCGCTCCCGGCGCACGTCAAAATTGTCTCTCAACTCGACGTCCAGCTACTCGCGCAGGAGCTCGACCGCAAGCAGCGCGAGTATGAGCACAAGCCTCCCTTCGTTATCTCCTTCGGCCAGTCTCACTCCCGGTGATTCGACATCAACACGTTCTCTCCGCTCCTATCCCTCGAATGGCTCTCTTGCTGCCCCCACCTCATGGCGCGGTACTATGGCGAGCGGTGATAAGTCTCCTGTATTTGAGTCGAGCATATGCGAGGAGGACCCCGCTGATCTGACGCGGATGTCTCTCGACGAAATTCGCGACCCCGAACTGAGCGACGATGACAAGGGGCTGGCGCGCATAGGCGCGTCTGCGCTCAAGGAGCGTTCGCATCGCGGCCATAGACACCATTCTGCGAACGACTCTATCTCGTCGATCGACATGCGCGACTTGCCGCCATTGAATGAGAAGGAGGATGAGGTCGCCATCCCTGTGCCAAAGATGATTCCAAGTCCGAAGAAGAAAAAGCTGCACAAGGAGCTGCCCCCGCTGCCTATAGAACGTGGAGGCGCGGCGAGTCCAGACATTGACCAAATCCTCGCGAAGACGCCCCGGCCGAGACGGAAATCGTCAGGATGCCCATCTCGGTCGGTTTCGCGCACCCGCGCACGGTCACTCCGGCGACATGTGAGTGACGGGACGACGCTATCGAGCAGCTCCCGCAGGACAACTGAGGGTATGCGAGGAAGGCCAAGCTTGCCCGTGAGGCTGGGTTCCGAGGAACCTGCGGAAGACTCCCTTGTCGAAGGTTATTACGGCTCGCCGATAGATGCGACGGGTACGCCCCTCGATGTGGTGAGCGTGGGGGAGGAGGAGAGGATGGATCGGATGCTGGAAGGGGAGGGAAGCGACTCGGATTCGGATATTGACATCCACACGCCATTACCGTGCGTATAACTCGTGTTCTGGGTTGGGGTTGGTGCTAATCTGGTCACTAACGCGCAGCAATCTCATGCTGCGGGATGGTCTTCTGTCGCCAAACTCGAAACTGCTGCCGCAGGCTCAGGCAGCCGACGATCGACCCAGTAGCCACATGAGTGTCGTTTCGAATGGTGCGTCGTGTTTGACGTCGCGGTCCAACTCCTACTTAACAGACATGCAGCCGGCTCTGTCATGACGAAATCGGGTCTCTTCAAAGACGAACGGGACACTGTTCGCAGACGCGTCCGTCATCGTGACGGCAGGCTGCTCCAGGGAGGTATCGGTCTTACGACCGGACTGGGCTGGAGTGACAGCGAGGATGAGGACGCCCCATCACCACTCACTCGGAAACTGTCCACCAGTACCCTCAGTCGCAAATCTCTTCCCTCTACTCTCCGATCATCGACGTCGACATCCTCTTCGCTCTCTCGACATTTCAAGGAAATGGGGCAGGAGGAAGAACGGCGACCTCGCGCATCCCTCCCATCCGACCTCTCGCGGAAACCAAGTGTGTCATCCGTGTCCATGCCTCGCTCGTCGTTGTCGTCCATGCGGTCTATGCCCTCTTCCAGCAAGTTGTCTACCGCCCGCTCGCACACCGAAGAAATGCCCAAATCTCCGCGTTCTGCCCCAGCAAACGGATCCGTGTCGCGGATCAGTGGTTTTCCTGCTGTTCGGAGGCCGGAGAGATCGTTTTCTGATGCGGATGCTATCTACAACTCGAATCCTGCTCTCCAACGCCTGTCGTCGGCATCATCACGTGCGGGTTCACTACGAATCACACCCTCTCAGTCGAGAAGTAGTACTAGTCCTGGCCACGGCCCTGGTACACCTACACGATCTACGGCGCCTCCAACTGCATGGGCGGGCGGACGGACCCCAGAAGTCCCGAGGCCACTCAGGTTGCCGCAGGGATACAGTATGGCTGGGTCTGACAGTTCGCGACGGCGGTCAGACGCAACAGACACTTCAAGACTGTCGATAGTGTCGACAGGGAGCAACGTCAGCGTGGGCGGTGGCAGTGTCAGGGGGCGCCAGCCGACCCAAGTACCTCAACCCGCGCAGCGAGGAAGAGCGTCTTCGAGGGCGTCATCAATAGGTCCTGACGCGAAGACGCACGCAGACACAGGCATGGCATACCGGACAACACCATCGAGAGCGCCGTCAATAGGTCCTGACGCGAGGGCGAAGCCGCGCACAGACGTAGGCATGGTGTACCGGACAACACCATCGAGGGCGCCGTCAATAGGCCCCGACACAAGGGCAAAACCGCGCACAGATACGGGTATGGTGTACCGGACAACACCTTCAAGGGCACCGTCAATAGGTCCCGACACGAATGTGAAGCCGCGTACAGGTGCAGCAGGCACGGTGCATCGGACAACGCCACCGAGGGCGCCGTCAGTAGGTCCCGACGCGAGGGCGAGGTCGCGCTCAGACATAAGCGTGGCGCACCGGACAACGCCGAGCAGTGGCACAACATCTCGCCCGACCATGATGCGCGCCCCGAGTTCAACGAGACTGAGGACAGCCTACCAGAACGAGGTGGGTATTGCATCGTGAAATCGCATTGGCATAGATGAGACTCCCTGTGTTCCTTTCCAATTATCACGGATCCGTACGCTGTTCATCTGGCTACCTACCCACCACATCACACGCCTACATGTTACCCACTTATCACCACCTGCCTGCCATTTTACCTCCGCCCGTTACCACTCCTTGTGTTACTTAGTTGCCTACCACATGTAATTCGTGTATATCATTGAGCCACACGTTTACGGATACATCGCCATTCATTTTGTTTCCTTACGTTCACGTTGCATTCAGGATGGGTCGGAACGTTTGCGCTTACGCCTCAGGTTATGTTATGTTACAACGATGATTGGACGGATTCAGGGGAACCGGAAGCGGAATTGGAGAACGCAGTTACATGTTACCATACTATATACCCTCCCACATCAAGCTGTTCAATGGTATACCGACATCCTTGGCAAGCCTGAGCGCCAGATCGTACGAAATCCCGCATTTGAAGGTAGGTGGGCTATCAATTCTGTCCGGGGGCGAGATTCGCAGCAGGAGACGCATGGAAGCGAGTTCCATCACCTGGGACGGGTGCACTCATGAGCATCATTCCATACGTGCAAGCACTGCGCCACATCGGGTGCGATTAGACTCACCTGGGCGAAGATCGCTACTCGCGAGATCTCGACATCGGTGTACTCTCCAGGCACGGCATACTGCGGCGCAGGCGGCCGCGTCTCTGTATCGTTCTCTTCGAGCAGCACCCCGAGGATGGCAAGCAGCCGGTCGAGACCGAAGGACAGGGGCCCGAGCAGACGCTGCGGGATCTGGCAGGACGGCGGGTGTCAGCTTGGGAGCGAGCAAGCACAGCAGCTTCGGGGCGCACACCTTCGTAGCTGTGCCCGGCCTGCCCTTGCGCGAGCCCCCGCCCTTCCTGCGCCGCCGCCTGCGGTCGTCAGGCCCGCGGCCGAACATGCGCACATCGCTCTTCGGCGGGTTCGTGCTCGCGAGGAAGGCCGCAGCGAGCACGAACTTCGCCATGCGCGGGAGGCTGTCCGCGCCCCGGTAATCCGCACCATCAGCGCTGCTGGCAGTAGCCGTGCGGAGGGCCTGGGGGGCTTCTGGAGGCGGGATCGAGAGTAGATCTGGGGGCGGTGCGTGCGCGCGCGCCCAGTCGGTCGCGTTGCTGAGTCGGGGGTAGAGCGTTTCAAGCGCCTCGGTGAGCGAGGGCGTGAACAGGCGGATGAGGCGGAGGCGAGTGTTTTCGGTCGGGGAGGTGAGTTCCGGAGGTCCTACACCTCCTGCTCCCTCACCTCCATTCGCGACATACTCACGCAGGAGGCGCTTGTGCTCATCGAGGACTGGCTGTACGAAGCCCGGCCAGCACGCTGCGGCAACGTAGGCCAGCTCATGTGGGTCATGCGTGAACAGCCCACAGGTGTCGTAGACAGTTGTTACGAAGTGGGTATATAGTGGCTGGAACACGGGGTCGTAAGCGTCCGGATCGACGTCGGAGTTTGCGAGGGACGACTCGTCTGGAGGGAAATACGATGCGAGCGTGTCGATGATCGCTTTAATCGAAGGTGAACAATCGTCTCGTGTTGAGAAGAGGAACGCACCTTGTCTGGAGAGCGTGGGCACGTCTATGTAGAAAGGCTCTGGCGACGCGCCTAAAGGAGGCCGTATGTCTTCCCAGCGAACGTCGGATACGAGGATAGTGATGACATCCACTCGAGACTGCGCATGAACGGGTCGGCAAGGAAGCCCCTACGAGCAGGTAGGACTCACCAGTTCAGCAAGGCGGGTGAGAGGAACAAGGAGGTCAGGTATATTGTCCTTCAATCGTTCCGGACGCTCTATTACGAGTACCAGCCTGCATGCCTCTGTTTCCCCATCACCGTTTGCGCTGGCCCTCGCCTTGCCCTTGCCCTTGCCGTTCGTCGGCGACCTTGGCTCGGCCTCTGTTGCGGCCACCCTCAGGCCGTGCAAGAACGTATCGATACTTTCATTCCACCGTTGTCCCTCACCACTTGGTCCAGCCCAGTTCTCGCAGCCCTCTTCCCAACTAGGCGTGTGTCGAGCGAGCGCGTTGATCACCGTGTCGTAGAAGAGACGGGGCGTGAAGCACGCCATGCCGTTAGCAAAAGCATATCTGAGACGCGGCGATCTCTCAGCCGTTTCTTCGAGAATGCTGCGCACACATTCCGATGTGGTACGGGGAGACTCTGAGTCGTATATGTAGACGAAAGGCAGGGAATAAGTTGCGAGTAGGGTGGACAGTTGCGCTGATACGTGTTCATAGCCCGGTTTGGCACGCGATATCATTTTCGAGCGACCTTTCAGGCTTCAGAGAAGAGCAGGTGCCTGCTAGTGGGTTTAAGTGGTGGTCATCTATGGGCTGCAGACGGCGGTAGCAGTCAATCATCGACCAGGAAAGGCAAGGGGCCGCGGGCTGTTGTGGCCTCTGCATTTAGCGCCTGAATCGTGAGTCACCCGTTCCCTCGTGGTGCCAGTGACTGCGTGAGTCAACCGACTGTCCTTCCTCCTGCCCTTCCTCCTTCCTCCTGCCCCCATCTGCATGACAATAACTTGACACAAGAGCATCAGCCATGCAGTACACCCGTAGATTGACACCCTCGGTTCGGCTTCGTGGCCTACTGCTCAGACCTCAGCAAATTTGGTGTACGCGCGTCTAGTAACTTGAACTTATCGGCTGCTCGCTGAAGCTTGAAATCTGACTGCTCTGCGTTCGCGTCTCGTACATGCTGAGCTATACCTCTGATTTCATAGTCAGGGAAAGACGCATGACTTCTTTCCCTGATTATCGAATCCTGGCTAAGGCATGCGCTAAGCTATATGACAAGGTTCTCATCCGGGTCGGTGAACAGGCTAGGCGAACCCTGTTCTTGCTCATGAGATGACCACTCAGGCGTTCACAGCATTTAACAGGTATTCAAGGACTTACGAAGGAGACGATCTCTGATCGAAACACCACACTTTTGTTTCAGCGACTCTACTAGGCAAGGAACACTGACATGACCCCTTATCATTGGGTATCCGAAGTCTCACTGGCAGCTCATGTATGTGTTCAGCCTTGTTCTGAGCTTGTGTCCCTGGAGCGAAATTTGCATACATTGACACTGTTGGTCATATCTATTCAAGTCCAGGCTGAGGTGTCGTAGTGGTCCACAGGTGAGTCACCACACTAGTACTTCCCCGAATCGGCGACGAAGACAATATTGACCGGTCACTCTCAGAACACTGCTGTGAACAGTGCTTCAAAGCTAATGCTCCTCGGCACTGTCCAACAGTATAGGTATGGTGGGTGAGCAACTTCTGCCCCGCCAGTGATGCAGACAACTCTGCATTGCATGCATAGAACGGGAGTTTGTCCGCGATTGCATGCCGCTTCCCCATACTATCCGACACAGTAGAATGGAAGTGCTACGATGGGTGCTTGCAGCGAACCTTGTCGATATCTTGCCAAAGAGAAATCGAACACATTCCCTAGAGCACAATTCAGGCTATCACGACTTGTCCGGAGGAGGCTATTTTTCACCGAAGAACAGAGTCGAACTGACAACAGTGGGGTACCAAGCTGCGGAGAGGCTTAATCTTTGCCGCAAGACTTGTGACATTGTAAGTACTCACCTGATGACGAACCCTACGTTCGGAGGCCGGTACCAGTAACAACTTCCATTTCTCACTGGTAGTCTATGTACCGTACCCTTATCTCGCGATAAGTGGCGAAGGTTGCGGGCTCCCGCTATCGGTGCTCAACGAGTTATCAGACCTCAAGTACGCCGGGAGTCGCAAGTCACCGACTCACTACACTGTACACAGTCAAGATGCCAAGCGTCGTGCGCCCTGTCGTCCCACACCACGTTCCGCCTCCTCGTACGAAAGCAAATTGTAATGTTTCCTTAAGAGTGATTTGTGAATGATCGCATACTGACTTCACTGCCAAGTTGAGTACACCGACCTTGCCATCCTCAATTTTTCGAAGATAGGCACCCCGGAGGGCCGAGCTGAGCTCACCGTCCAGCTGCACGATGTGATGAAAACGCACGGTTTCTTCTACATAGTCAACCATGGCTTGTCTCAAGCCGAAGTAGGGCTCTCTCACGTCTTGAAGCTGCCAGTGCTTTTGACTGGCTGATTGATCTGCAGGAGGAACGCATGTTCGACATTGCCAACGTACCGTTCTCCGGCGTTCCCGCTGAAGAAAAATCCAACTACCTGGCGAACATCAAACACGACGGGTCCTATCAAGGCTACAAACCCAGGGAATTCCTGGTACGTATAGCAACGCCCAAAGGGTGTGCCGACGCCTATTAATCTTCATATCCATAGATGATTGACGGCGGCGTCCGTGACCAGAGAGAGGACTACAACGGTATGTCGTTCGACATAATCACACAATGTACTATCTGTCACGTTTCACCTGGCTAGTCAACCACGACGTTACGCGGAAGCAGCACCCGCAGGCGGTGCAGTTTCTCATCCCGGAGATTGAGGCTTTTGCCAGATTCAACCATATGCAGATTCTGCACCCGCTTCTACGGTATGTGGCGTGCGTCCCATCCATGCATCGAGTTGTCTGATGGTTAAATACCGAAGCCTGTTCGCCCTGAGCCTGGAGCTTCCCGAAGACACTTTCGTGAACATGCACAATTGGGATGCGGTGGGAGAGTCCTATGGTAAAGTGATATGACTTATACCCATCTTCTTTCGGTCCACGCTAACGATGCTCTGGACAGTTCGTATGATGAAGTAGTATGTGAATCCCTACTATCATGCTCGTTCTGTCGATTGAAGCGCTTGGAATTCGCAGCTATTCGAGGTCCGCAGAAGATGAAATTAAGGCCAAGCAAGTGTGGTTGAAGGGACATACCGACATCGGCACGATCACCCTCCTGTGGAGCCAGCCCGTCGCTGGTTTGCAGGTATTCTCGCCTGACGGAAAATGGCGTTATGTCAGGCACATCGAGAATGCTCTTGTAAGGGACTCATGCTGTCCAACACATTACGTGACTGACGGCCTCCTAGGTCGTGAACTCGGGGGACGCAATGGAGTTCCTCTCGGGTGGCTACTACAAGCCCACTATCCACCGTGTCATGCAGCCCCCTGAGGACCAGCGCAGCTACGAACGCCTGTGCCTCATCTACTTTGCTATGACCGACGACGACGTCAAACTGGTTCCTCGCATCGAGAGCCCTGTGCTCCAAAAGCACGGCATTCAGCGGCGCTGGTCTAACGACGTTGATGCGCCCACTATGGAGGCCTGGAGGAAGGGCAGAACAAGTACCTATGGCCAGGTCGAATTGACGAAGAAAGAAAACGGCATAGAGGAGTACATGGTGAACGGCATCCCAGACAAGTACTACAGTTGATCTATCTGCAGTCATCCTGTGGTATGCTTCAGAATACGAACATGTATGTGAGGTTGCCGATGAAATGTCACACTTAGTGGTCACCGGAGGTGCAGCAATGCAGCAGCATTTCAGGTGGGCATCGTAATCCCGGGAAGCAAATGAACTACTGGGTCATTGAGTTTCAGCGGACGCTCCCGCCATACGCTTATGTAATTGAGTGAGTTGCCCGCCGCTGCCCTGAGTGTGTACTACTTCAAGTTACAGTTTTAATATTCGGCATCCAGTCCATAATCCATTGTCCCTGGTCCTGACTCCTCGCCCGTTCCGCACGACCGCAGCCACCTCGACCACCCTCACCGTTTGTTGCCAGCATCAGCAGCGGCTAGTACATATCATGATCGTATGACCTCTTCGGTGGCGAGTTGAACCCTCGCTCATTGGCTGTGGTCACTGTTCATCACTGAGTCGCTTCCAGATGTTCTATGTGACATGCTACTGTGTCCAGTCGTTTGTCTGTCTGTCCTAAGAAGATGATCTTGGTCGTTGTTGCTTACGAGCCTCTGCTTGGGTACCACGGCGACTTCTTGAGTTTCATCATGATGACCTCCGATTACCGCGCTGAACTGAGCAATGCTATTGCATTCTCTTCAGATAGATGCATCTTAAGCACTGCTTACAGATGACTCATGCGACGGGCATGTCATGAGCCTTAAATGTCTCGACATCAACTGACTGCATGCAACGACGGCAGAGCGGATTACGGGCTGAGTGAGGTCTCTCTTATTCCTTGAGGGTATGTCTTTCTCGTGTTCGTCCAGAGCACGCTTAACATCCTCGTTTATAGTAACACCGCGAATCCTCGCCCTCTGTTGGCATAGGCACATTTATTGTCTTTTCATGCACTGCTCAATGCTCATTAAGGAACACTCGGATTGGCCAGTGTCAGTCTGTGGACGTATCTCAGCTCTGTCAGAGGCAATAGTAGTTGGGTCTTATGATACGACAGTCATACTATATGCCTTCAGTGGCACATCCACCCCGCGATCACTCTGCGAAGCCCACTAAAGGTTCCTCATTGTGTTCTGTTCTGCGTCTCGTGCGTACTCTGACAATGATAGATTGGATGGTGAGTGGGACCAATCCATTGATACACCAGACTCTGCATCTCTTGATGCACGTTGCTGAAGTCCTACCATTGGCAGTGACGAACAAGCAAACTCTTGACGGCGGCCTGCTACTACCCTCTTCAGTTTCTCAGTATAAGATACCGGCGAGCGAGGCCGAACCCCAGCACAGCCTGCTACTTACCCGTTCTTTCAACATGCTCACTCACCTCTCTGGACTACTGGCCCTTTTGTACGCATTCGCAGCGACAGCGACACCGCATGTGTGGGACAAGCCACCAGCAACAGTTGCAGTTACTAGGAAGTTTAATTTCACCGGAGGATCTACTTTCGTGGAGATGGATAGGGCTAGGGTGCAAAGTCTGTTCAGCCACAAGTGTTAAACAAGGAGTAGTAAAGGAGTGGCTTCAGTAGCAGAAGGCAACTACTAGAAAGTAAACAGAGGGACAGACCTAACAGGCTCAGAGG